>SJYC01016229.1:0-30381 GCA_006408675.1 Madoqua kirkii | reverse complement strand
TCCAACTCTCACATTCATAGATGACTACAGGAAAAACTATAGCTTTGACTAGATGGACCTTTGTTGGCAAAGTAGTATCTCTGCTTTTTAATATGCTATCTAGGTTAGTCATATCTTTTCTTTCAAAGAGCAAGCATCTTTTAATTTCATGGCTACAGTCACCATCTGCAGTGATTTTGGAGCCCAGCAAAATAAAATCTAACACTGTTTCTGTTGATTCCTCATCTATTTCCCATGAAGTGATGGGACTGGATGCCACGATCTTAGTTTTTTGAATGTTGAATTTTAAGCCGGCTTTTTCCCTCTCCTCTTTCACTTTCATCAAGAGGGTCTTTAGTTCTTCTTTGCTTTCTGCCATAAGGGTAGTGTCATCTGCATATCTGAGGGTATTGATATTTCTCCTGGCAATCTTGATTCCAGCTTGTGCTTCATCCAATCTGACATTTTGCATGATGTACTGGTGGCTCAGAGGTTAAAGCGTCTGCCTGCAATGCAGGAGACCTGGGTTCGATCCCTGGGTCAGGAAGATCCCCTGGAGAAGGAAATGGCAACCCACTCCAGTACTCTTGCCTGGAGATTCCCATGGACAGAGGAGCTTGGTGGGCTACAGTCCACAGGGTCGCAAGGAGTCAGACACGACCGAGCAACTTCACTCACTTTCACTCTGCATATAAGTTAAATAAGCAGGATGACAGTATACAGCCTTGACACACTCCTTTCTCGATTTGGAACCAGTCTGTTGTTCCATGTCCAGTTCTAACTCTTGCTTCCTGACCTGCAAACAGATTTCTCAGGAGGCAGGTCAGGTGGTCTGATATTGCCATCTCTTTCAGAATTTTCCACCGTTTGTTGTGATCCACACAGTCAAAGGCTTTGGTGTAGTCAATAAAGCAGAAGTAGATGTTTTTTGGAACTCTCTTGCATTTTCAGTGATCCAGCGGATGTTGGCAATTTGATCTCTGGTTCCTCTGCCTTTTCTAAATCTAGCTTGAACATCTGGAAGTTCTGATTCACATACTGTTGAGGTGTGGCTTAGAGAGTTTTGAACATCACGTTGCTAGTGTGTGAGGTGAGTGCAGCTGTGTGGTAGTTTTAGCATTCTTTCACGTTGCTGTTCTTTGGGATTGGGAGAATATTTAAAAAAACTAAGTATAGCTGACTTACAGTGTTGTGTTAGTTTCTGGTATACAGCAAAGTGGTTTAGTTACACACATATATGTGTGTATATTCTGTTCTTTTTCATATTTTTTTCCATTATAGGTGAGAGTTTACCTTATTCTTTTTCTGTTTCCTTAGGTTGTGAAGTTAGATTGTTGATATGAAATCTTTCTTCCTTTTTAATGTAAGTATTTATAGCTGTAATTTGCCAATATAGCTGTAATTTCCATCTTCCAGGCCCAGGAATTTAACCTGTGTCTCTTACATTTAACCTGCATTGGCAGGTGGGTTCTGTACCACTATTGTGTTTGCATAAAGACTGCAAAATTTTTTTGTTCTAATTCTGTGAAAAATGCCAGGTAATTTGATAGGGATTGCATTAAATCTATACCTTGCTCTAGGTAGTATAGTCATTTTCACAGTATTGATTCTTACCATCCAAGAACATGGTGTATCTCTACATCTGTTTGTGTCGTCTTTGATGTCTTTCCTCACTGTCTTAACAGTTTTCTGCGAATAGATCATTTGTATCCTTATTGTCATTCTTGTTCAGTTGCTAAGTGGTGTCCGACTCTTTCCACCCCTGGATAGGAGCACGCCAGGCTTCCCTGTCCTTCACTGTCTCCTGGAGTTTGCTCAAACTCATGTCCATTGAGTCAGTGATGCCATCCAGTCATCTCCTCTGTCACCCCCTTCTTCTCCTGCCCTCAGTTTTTCCTGGAATTGGAGTCTTTTCCAGTGAGTTGGTTCTTCCTATCAGGTGGCCAAAGTATTTAGCATCAGTCCTTCCAGTGAATAGTCTGAGTTGATTTCCTTTAGAATTGACTGGTTCAGTCTCCTTGCAGTCCACCCACCGTGACTAGTCACTCAGTCTTGTTCAACTTTTTGTGATCTCCCTGGACTGTAGCCCATCAGGCTCCTCTGTCCATGGAATTTCCCAGCCAAGAATACTGGAATGGGTTGCCATTTCCTCCTCCAGAAGATCTTCCTGGCCCAGGGATTGAACGTGTGTCTCTTGCATTGCAGTTTCTTTACCATCTGAGCCAGCAGGAAAGCCTCCTGCACTCCAGGGGCGCTCAAGAGTCATTTCCAGTAGTTGGAAAGCTTCAGCTCTCTGGCATCAGCCTTCCTTACGGTCCAGCCCTCACATCCATACATGTGACTTCTGGAAAACCACAGCTTTGACTAGACGGACGTTTGTTGGCAAAGTGATGTCTCTGCTTTTTAATACACTGTTTAGGTTTGTCATAGCTTTTCTTCCAAGGAGCAAGTGTCTTTTAATTTTGTGGCTGCAGTCACCATCTGCCTTGATTTTGGAGCCCAGAAAAATAAAAAAATTGTCACTGTTTGCACTGTTTCCCCATCTATTTGCCATGAAGTGATGGGACCAGGTGCTATGAACTTAGTTTTTTGAATGTTGCATTTTAAGCCAGCTTTTTCTCTTCTCCTCTTTCACTTTCATCAAGAGGCCTCTCAGATCCTTTTCTACAATAAGGGTGGTGTCATCTGCATCTCTGAGGTGATTGATATTTCTCCTGGCAGTCTTGATTCCAGCTTGTGTTTCATCCAGACTGGCATTTTTCATGATGTACTCTGCACAGAAGTTAAATAAGCAGGGTGACAATATACAGCCTTGATGTACTCCTTTCCCAATTTTGAACTAGACTGATTGATGTTCCATGTCTGGTTCTAACTGTTGCTTCATGACCTGCACACTGGTTTCTCAGGAGACGGGTAAGGAGTTCTGGTGTTTCCATTTCTTGAAGGGTTTTCCAGTTTGTTGTGCTCCGCAGTCCCAGGCTTTGGCATGGGGAAGTAGTAGATGTTCTTTTGGAACTCTCTTGCTTTCTCTGTGATCCAACAGATGTTGGCAATTTGCTCTCTGGTTCCTCTGCCTTTTCTAAATCCAGCTTGAACATCTGGAAGTTCTTGGTTTACGTACTACTGAAGCCTAGCTTGAAGGATTTTCAGCATTATTTTACTAGCATGTGAAATGAGTGCAATTATTTGGTATTTTAAACATTCTTTGGCATTGCCCTTTAGAATTGGAATGAAAACTGACCTTTTCCGGTCCTGTGGCCGCTGCTGAGTTTTCCAAATTTGTTGGCATATGGAAGACAGCACTTTTACAGCATCATCTTCTAGGATTTTCAGTAGCTCAGCTGGAATCCCATCACCTCCACTAGCATTGTTTGTAGTGATGCTTCCTAAGGCCCATTTGACTTCACATTCCAGGATATCTGGGTCTAGGTGCGGAACCACACCATCATTGTCATCCAGGTCATTAAGACCTTTTTTGGACAGTTCTTTGCATTCTCGCTGCCTCTTCTTAACCCAGTTTGCTTCTGTAGGTGCTTGCTGTTCCGTCCTCTGCTGTGCCCATCTTTGCGTGAAGTGTTCCCTTGAAGAGATTACTAAATCCCATTCTGTTGTTTGCTTCTGGGTTTTTTGCGTTGTTCACATCTGGCTGTCTCCTGTCTCCTGCTCCTCTTTGGCACTCTGCGTTCCGTTGGGTGCATCTTTCCTTTTCCCCTTTGCCTCTCGCTTCTCTTCTTAGCTCAGCTACTTGTGAGGCCTCCTCAGACAGCCACTTTGCCTTGTTGCATTTCTTTTTTTGTCTCCTTGGATTGGTTTATTCGTATGTATTTTGTTCTTTGGATAAAATGATAAATGGGATTGTTTCCTTAATAATTCAAGAGATTTCTGCTCATTAATTTCATGTCCTGCGACTTCACCAGATTCATTGATCAGCTCGCATTGATGGCATCTTTAGGATTTTCCATGAATATAATAGTATTATGTCATCTGCAGACAGTGATGATTTTACGTCTTCTTTTCCAATTTGGATTCTTCCTATTTCTTTTTCTTCTCTGATTGCCCTGGCTAGGACTTTGAAAATTGTGTTGAATAATAGTGGTGAGAGTGGGCACCCTTGTCTTGTCCTAGAGGAAATGTTTTCGGTTTTTCCACCTTTGAGAATGATGGTTGCTGTGGGTTTGTTGTGTGTGGCCTTTACTATGTTGAGGTAGGTTCCCTCTTTGCCCGCTTTCTGGAGAGTTTTTATCTTAAATGGGTTTTGAATTTTGTCAGAACCTTCTTCTGCATCTATTGAGAGCATCATACTAATTTTATTCTTTAATTGTTAATATGGTGCATGACATTAATTGGTTTGCATATATGAAGAATCTTTGCATCCTGGAGATAACTCCAACTTGGTCATGGTGAATGATGCTTCTAATGCATTGTGGGATTCTGTTTGCTAGTATTTTGTTGAGGATTTTTGCATCTGTGTTCATCAGTGATATTGGTCTCTTAATTTTTTTTGTTAAACTTTGGTTTTGGTATCAGGGTGTTGATGGCTTCATAGAATGAATTTGAAAGTGTTCCTCCCTCTGCAGTTTTTTGGAAGGGTTTGAGAAGGGTGAGCGTTAGCGCTTCTCTGAATGTTTGGTAGAATTTGCCTGAGAGGCTATCTGGTTCTGGACTTTTGTTTGTTGAAAGATTTTTAATTATAGTTTCAATTTCATCACTTATGATTGGTCTGTTTATATTGTCTACTTCTTCTTGGCTCAGTCTTAGAAGGTTATACCTTTCTAAGAATTTGTTCACGTCTAGATTTTGCATTTTATTGACATATAGTTGGCGACAGTAGTCTCTTACGATCTTTGTATTTCTGCAGCGTCAGTTGTATTAATAATTTCTCCATTTTCATTTATTTTATTTGAATCCTTTCCCTTTTTTGCTTGATGAGCCTGGCTAAAGGTTTATCAATTTTGTCTCCTCAAAGAATTAGCTTTTAGTTTCATTGAGTTTTGCTATTATTTTCTTCATTTCACTTACTTCTTTGATTCTTATAATTTCTTTTCTCTAGTAACTTTGGGTTTTATTCTTTCTCCAGCTGCTGTAGGTGTGAGGTTAGGCTGTCTAAGACCGCTCCTGATTCTGGAGATAGGGCTGAGTGACCTCAGCCTCCCTCCTAGAGCTGCTTTTGCTGCAGCCCTCAGGTTTGGGCTGCTGTTTTTGTTGTCGTTTGTTTCTGTGTGTTTCTCAATCTCCTCAGTGATTTCTTAGTGATTTAGTAACATGTTGTTTAGCCACCATGTGTTTCTGCTTTTTGCAGTTTTTTCTGTGATTTATTTCAAATCTATAACCTTCCGGTCAGAAAAGATACTTGGTACCATTTCAGCTTTCTTAAGTTCACCAGGGCTTGACTCGTGACCCACTAGGCGGCACTAGTGGTGACTTCAGAGACGCGGGCTCGACCCTGCTCGGGAGGGTGCCCTGGAGGAGGGTATGGCAACCCGCTCCAGTGTTCTTGCCTGGAGATCCCGTGGACGGAGGACCCTGGCGGGCTACAGGCCATGGGGTCACAGAGAGTGGGCGTCGATGCGGGGACTTCGCCGGCACATGTGACCTGTCCTGGAGAGCATTATGTGTGCATGTGAGAGGAGAGCATATTCTGCGCTCAGGTGGAATGTCCTGTAAAAGTGAAATGTTTTAAGATAAAAGAATAAAATGTGGCACAGAGACATGACGTGAACAGATGATGCTGGGAAAGTGCTGCCAGTAAGCTTGCTTGAGGCAGGGCTACTGCAGGCCTTTAGCTGGTAGGCATGTGGCCCCCGGAAGGGAGGTGTGCCCTCCACTTGCTGCTGCTTCGGCTCCCGCCTGTGCCCTCAGGTCAGCCCCGTGGGGAAACAGAAGCCCTTGAGGCTCTGTCCTCTCTTCTCTATTTTTTTTCCTTTTTAGCCTCATGACTAATAATTTTCTTTGTCCTGTCTTCAAGTTTGCTGATTCATTCTTCTGCTCACTCAAGTCTGTTTTAAGAACCTGAAGTAAATTTCTCATTCAGTTTCCCTTCCATCCTCGTCTGCCTGCAGCTATTTGAGCGTGTTGCAGAGCTCGTCTTAGAGTCCTTGTCTGGTCCACTGTCTAGTCCTTCTCAGGATGGTCTCTGTTTTTTTTTCTCTGACTCCCTCTTCTCTCCTCCGTCTTTGTTTGCCTTGTGCCTTGTGCTTTTGTTGAGCAGTGGACATTTGACTGTAATTAGCGTGTAGCTCTGGAAGTCAGATGCCCCTCTCTGCCAGGGTGTGCTGATTCTGTTTATTATTCTTGCTGTTTTGACTGTCTTAGGCTAGCTGTCTTTTGAGGACCAGGCTGGCATGTAAACTTAAAGTGTTCTCGGGTCTCTTTGAGCCTGTGCCTCTCCTGGTCATTTGCAGTCAATTTCTACTTTTGTACCCGTGCTGACAGCTGAAATACTGTTCATGCCTTTCCCTGGGAGGTGTGAGCCTTCAGTGGCCTCCACAGCCCCACAGTGTGGCCCCTCACCCGAGTCCTGTGCATGTGGTGGCTGTCCAGTGGGGGCGGGTTCCTGGCTGCCCTTGCCCACCGCCGTCTTGGCACCCCATGCTGTCCTGTGTTGGTGTTTCACAGTGCCGTCTCTGCCTTCCCCCCCAGTGCCCGAGATCGTGAGGGAGACGCAGGACCTCATCGAGCGCGGGGAGCTGCTGCAGGCCCACCGGAAGCTGATGGACCTGGAGTGCTCCCGAGACGGGCTGATGTACGAGCAGTACCGCATGGACAGCGGGAACACGCGAGACATGGCCCTCATCCACAGCTACTTCGGGAGCACGCAGGGGCTGTCCGACGAGCTGGCCAAGCAGCTGTGGATGGTTCTGCAGAGGGCACTGGTCACCGTGCGCCGCGACCCCACCTTGCTTGTCTCTGTCGTCAGGATCATTGAGAGGGAAGAGAAGATCGACCGCCGCATACTCGACCGGAAAAAGCAAACTGGCTTCGTGCCTCCCGGGAGACCCAAGAACTGGAAGGAGAAGATGTTCGCCATCCTGGAGAGAACAGTCACCACCAGGATCGAGGGCACACAGGCGGACACCAGGGAATCGGACAGAATGTGGCTGGTGCGCCACCTAGAGATCACACGGAGGTGCGTGCTGGACGACCTCGTTTCGCCAAGAACCTGCTGGCTCAGTGCTTCCCGCCACACTACGAGATCTTCCGGAGCCTGCTGCGCACCTACCACCAGGCCCTGAGCACACGCATGCAAGACCTCGCGGCAGAGGACCTAGAAGCAAACGAGATCGTCAGCCTGCTGACCTGGGTTTTGAACACTTACACCAGGTAACTCCCCCTTCACACCTGCCGTCTCCTGTTCCGTAGGCCACTGGCAGTCTGCACGTTCGCTGGGTCATCGACTCAGGGCGGGCACCTGGCACCCGCAGGCATTGCTTCTGGCGGACGCGTCTCCTTCCTGGGCTGCCTGTTACCTGGGGTTGGGTCATGCAAAGGCTGCTGTGCTTGAGGGGCTCCTGCACCTGGACAGTGGTGAGCAGCTCAGCATTACGTGTGCCCCACGGTGACCTCAGGAGCAGGAGGCGTTGGCCGTCTAACCCAGAGGCTCCTGAAGGGCCTGCGCAGTCACGTGGCTGCTGAAGGGCCCCCAGTCGCTCTCAGGGGCTTCCGACAACCTGAGTCTCATTTTTTCTCCCCTGCGTGCGTAGAGATCAGCCATCCTATTGCTGTTCAGCCTTGAGGTTTCGTCACTCCGTGAAGGGGCCGTGACCTTGTGCCAGCATTATTTTGAGGTTGGACTTGAAGAACAAGGTGGTGGTGGGGTGTTCTCAAAGTCTTAAAGGTTAGCTAGTGAGAGGGATGGAGAAGACAGTGGCGCCCCACTCCAGCACTCTTGCCTGGAAAATCCCATGGACGGAGTCAGTCACCACCAGGATCGAGGGCACACAGGCGGACACCAGGGAATCGGACAGAATGTGGCTGGTGCGCCACCTAGAGATCACACGGAGGTGCGTGCTGGACGACCTCGTTGTCGCCAAGAACCTGCTGGCTCAGTGCTTCCCGCCACACTACGAGATCTTCCGGAGCCTGCTGCGCACCTACCACCAGGCCCTGAGCACACGCATGCAAGACCTCGCGGCAGAGGACCTAGAAGCAAACGAGATCGTCAGCCTGCTGACCTGGGTTTTGAACACTTACACCAGGTAACTCCCCCTTCACACCTGCCGTCTCCTGTTCCGTAGGCCACTGGCAGTCTGCACGTTCGCTGGGTCATCGACTCAGGGCGGGCACCTGGCACCCGCAGGCATTGCTTCTGGCGGACGCGTCTCCTTCCTGGGCTGCCTGTTACCTGGGGTTGGGTCATGCAAAGGCTGCTGTGCTTGAGGGGCTCCTGCACCTGGACAGTGGTGAGCAGCTCAGCATTACGTGTGCCCCACGGTGACCTCAGGAGCAGGAGGCGTTGGCCGTCTAACCCAGAGGCTCCTGAAGGGCCTGCGCAGTCACGTGGCTGCTGAAGGGCCCCCAGTCGCTCTCAGGGGCTTCCGACAACCTGAGTCTCATTTTTTCTCCCCTGCGTGCGTAGAGATCAGCCATCCTATTGCTGTTCAGCCTTGAGGTTTCGTCACTCCGTGAAGGGGCCGTGACCTTGTGCCAGCATTATTTTGAGGTTGGACTTGAAGAACAAGGTGGTGGTGGGGTGTTCTCAAAGTCTTAAAGGTTAGCTAGTGAGAGGGATGGAGAAGACAGTGGCGCCCCACTCCAGCACTCTTGCCTGGAAAATCCCATGGACGGAGGAGCCTGAGCGACTTCACTTTCACTTTTCACTTTCATTTTTCACTTTCATGCATTGGAAAAGGAAATGGCACCCACTCCAGGGTTCTTGCCTGGAGAATCCCAGGGACGGGGGAGCCTGGTGGGCTGCCGTCTATGGGGTTGCACAGAGTCGGACATGACTGAAGCGACGCAGCAGCAGCAGCAGCAGCAGCAGTGAAAGGGAAGCACAGTTTATCCTATCCTGTCTTGTCGCTAATGTGTAGAAACTGAATCTCTTGTTTTAGTAGTGAGGCTTGGGGATTTTTTCAAGTCTTTTTTTAATTGATAGATCTTGATTTTGAGTTCTGGCTCACGGGCTCCTCGCCGTGGTGGCTCCTGCTGCTGTGGAGCACGGAGTCTAGGCTGCGGGCTTCAGCAGCTGGGGCGTGTAGACTCAGCTGTTCCACGGCATGCGGCATCTTCCCGGATCAGAGGCTGGACCAGTGTCCCCTGCATTGCGTGGGAGATTCTTAGCCACCATGGAGGCCTAGTTTGGGGATTCTTTGCTTTGTGTTTTGTTTGTTGTTTGGTAACTGCTTATAGTAAAGAACATGTACGTGTGTACATTTCAGTACAGGAAAGTGTGAAGAGAAAGAAAACGTCTGTTGGTTGTGGCTGATGCACTTGCAGCGGCTGGCCGGGACTGGGACCTCTGAGCTCCCTGTGTGCCAGCTGCCCACCACAGCCATCCCCAGCACACAGGCCCCGTGGGTCACCCCCGAGGAAGGCCTCTCACCGTCCCCTTCGCTCTGAGGCCTGGGGGAACTGTGCCCAGTGTCAGTCGGCCGGCCGGTGGGGAGCAGGACTTGAGTCTGGGGTCTGGGCCCCCGCCGTGCTCGAGCCGCCAGACTGTGGCATGTGCACTTGTGTGTCCCTCACTCTCCACGCGGTGAGCACCGTCTCTGGCCGTTCTTTGACAGCCTCCTGTTGCTCATCATATTCTGCTGTGTTGGACTTTCTCAGGGGAAACATTGGGCTGTTCCCACACTAGAAACATGTTCATGCAGAATTAAGGTTCTTGGGGCAGAAATTGTCTAGACTGTAGATAGTCTGTGGGTGTTTGCAGAGTGTCATGAGGTACTTTTTCACACAGGAAGACCTGGGGTTCCTTACAGGTGTTGGGTGCTCTTTGTACCTAGGTTGTCATTCTGGACCCGTGCTTAAGGAGTCATTGGAGCAGTCAGCCCTGGTCTTCTGGGAACCCAGCCTTGTACCTTGCCTTGTGAAAGCTCTTTTCCAGCACTCAATCTGTACTCCGGCCTCCTGGGCCCCATGGGCCGGTTGCAGGCATCAGGGTTAGCACCTGCACCTTACGTTTAAACCCAGGGCTCGTTTCCCGGCTCCCGGGGCCTCCTGCCTGCTGGGCCCTGCGTGTCCCCAGGGTGCCACGGAGGGCACATGGGCCTCCCCTCCAGCCTCCGGGCAGACAGGGCGACGGAAGGGGGCTGCCTCGCTCCAGACCTGGAGCTGAGTGAGCCCCAGCCCAGGAGCAGCCCTGCCGAGGGCTCCCACCTCCCTGGTGGTCAGTCTGTCTGTCTGTCTCTCCCGCCTGCCTGGTGGTCAGTCTGTCTATCTTGCCCCCCTTTGCCGCAGCGTGGAGATGATGGGGAACTCGGAGCTGGCCCCCGAGGTGGACGTGGCTCTCTTGGAGCCTTTGCTCTCTGCAGACGTGGTCTCTGCACTGCTCGACACCTACATGTCCACGCTGACTGTGAGTCACGGTTGGTCCCACGTGGAGCCAGGGCGGAGGGAGGACGGCCCCTTCTGGACTGGTCGGAACCTGGGAGGATGGACCTGCCTGTCCCCTGGGCTGAGACCAGCTACCTGGACACGCAGGGGGCCTGCCCGCCTCCAGTGCTGAGTGGGAGCAGGAGGAGCGGGCAGGTGGGCGGGCAGGTCGGGGCACCTCCCAAGCCCTCGGGGCCCAGGGAGAGGGGCGGTGGGCAGGCTGCTCTGCAGCTGCTCCCCCGAGATGGGCTGTCGACTCCACGGCCACCTCTGTCCTCCTTGTGCTCAGTCCAACATCATTGCCTGGCTTCGGAAGGCCCTGGAGACCGACAGGAAGGACTGGATGAAGGAGACAGAGCCCGAGGCCGACCAGGACGGCTACTATCAGACGACGCTGCCCGCCATCGTGTTCCAGGTGAATGGCCGCGGGGCCAAGGGACCTCTCTCTCTCTCTCACACACACACACACACACACACACATACACACACACACACACACACATACCCCACACCACCTCCAGCCCCCCCATGGGGTCTCTAGGGGCCTCTCATACACACACACACACACAGACATACCCCCGCCCTGCATGGGGCTACTAGGGACCTCTCTCACACACAAACTATACCACTCCCCGACCCATGGGGCTTCTAGGGGCCACACACACACACACACACACACTACCCCCCATCCACCGCGGGGCCCCGAGGGGCTTCACACATACATAGTTGCATGCTGACCTCAGGGAGAGCCTCTTTCTCTCCAGAGCTGGGGAGCCAGGGGTCAAGCTTGCCAAGTAGTTTTGCCCATGGTCGCAAAACTTTACGTCTTCTGTGTTCCTAGCAGTTTTTTATTTCAAACTAGAAGCTGTTGGGTTGGCCAAAAAGTGCTTCAACTTTTAAATAAAAGACACATTTTTCATTTTCACCAAGAACTTTATTAATCAACATATTCAATGTTCCACTACCTTCTGCCATATATCCAGGCAACTTCATAATCCCATCTTCCCAAAAGTTTTTATCTTTTTGAGCAAAGAGCTGTTCCAGTTCCTTTTATAGTCTTCCAGAGAACTGAAATTGTTTCTATTAAAAGAATTTTATACAGACTGAAGTAAATGGCAATCTGAAGGTGCATTGTCTGGTGAACACAGCAGATGAATCAGAACTTCCCATCTAGGCTGTAATGCTGTTTGCCTGATCATCAGAGAAACATGCAGGTTTATGTCATGCTGGTGGAAGATTGTGCATATTCTGTTGACTAATTCCAGACGCTTGTCATCGAGTGCTGCTTTGAGTTGGTGTAATTGGGAGCAGTACTTGTTGGAATTGTTTGGTTTCCAGAAGGAGCTCATAATAGAAGACTCCCTTCCAGTCCCACCATATACCCAACGTTGCCTTCTTTGGATGAAGACCAGCCTTTGGTATGGTTGGTGGTGGTTCATTTCGCTTGCCACAGGATCTCATCTGTTGCATATTATGGTATAGGATCCACTTTTCACCATCTGTCACAATTTGTTTTAACAATGAAACGTTTTTGTTATGTAGTATGTGGATATATAGTCAAGAAGGGTTTTTTCAGTTAAATTACATGGCACCCAAACACCGAAGTGATGAGCATAACCAGTCTGGTGCAGATGATTCTCAGCGCTTGACTTGGGTATTTGAGTGTGTCGGCTGTCTCCCATGTGGTAGAGCACTGACTGTTCACAGTTAACGTCTTGATATGATTGCTGTTAACTTCAGCCGGTCTGACCCCCTGTGGAGCGAGAAATCTCCAGCACGAAACTTCGCAAGCCACTTCCCGTTCCGTCAGTCACAGCACCTTTGCCACTCATCTGCATAAGTCTTTCTGCCGTTCAGTTGTGTGTTTACTTCTTTTGAAGCAGTAAAACATAATATGCCAAAAAATTACTTTTCTCTTCCATTTTCAATGTTAAAATGGCTTCACAAAAATTCACCAATTTTTAAAAAAAAAGCGCACGCTGATGTGAAGATGTCTGGATACAGTCTAACAGAATTGTTTGAGTGAAATTAAAGACAACTAAATGCTACTAGAGCCGTCTTATGGAAAAAACCAGACAGTTGCTGTGGCCAACCCGGTAATTACGTTATGTGTCTGGTGCTTACTTCCTGAGGTGACTGGCCAGGGTTCGTCTTCATGAACACTGCCTAGGCGAGTCTCACAGACTTCGGCGGAGTCCTGTGGGTTTCTAGGGTAATCGTGCGCTCTTACGGTCAGTCTGGATTTTGACGCCTGCTGTGTCTTGAGTGTGCTTGCCTGCCGCCTCCTGTCCTGCCCAGTCTCCTTTCAGAAGTTGCTGGCCTTGTCCACACACACTTCTGCTGAGACGTGGAGCTGGGCCCCACGTGGCCTTGTTGGTCCCGGGTGTGTTGGGCCCACCCTCTCCTTGTTTGGAGACTGATGTCCTGTGATGACGGGCAGGCTCTTGCCTTCCGGTCCTTCGCCACCTGTCCTCATCTGGTGCCCCCGCTCCAGGGTGTATTCTCCCCGCTTCAGGGTGTATTCTCCCAGTTCTCCCTAAGGAGCCCATGTGCGGGGACCGGTCCCCATGTGACCTCAGCTACCCTGGCCCCCATCTCCCGTGAGAATGTGTGTTTCCCCTGGGGGAGGCCAGCTTGTCTATAGGTGATCAGGAAATGGTTCACTGGGTTTTTTTTTTTTTTCAACCTGCTGAGAAAGTTTTGTGTGTTTGTTGAATTAACTTTGTTATTTTTCAAGTGGCTTCATTTTTTTCTCTGAATTTCGATTGTCCTAACTACCAGTTAACTTCTGGGAGACTGATATGGGAAACTTGTATCCTCGTGACTTTATATCAAAGTTCATAAGTTCTTCAATTTTTAGATGTTCGAGCAGAACCTTCAAGTTGCTGCTCAGATAAGTGAAGATTTGAAAACAAAGGTACTAGTTTTGTGTCTTCAGCAAATGAATTCTTTCTTAAGTAGGTATGTATTCTTACCAGTGTGCTAATTATAAAGTGTATTTTTTTTTTAATGAAAAGCTAAACTGTGTTGATCTTCGTCTGGCTAGCATTAAAAGGAATCTAAGGCTGCACTCACCATAGTCATCTTCTTCTGCTGTTCAGAACCCACACCCTGTCTTACTATCTGCCTTCTTCGTGGGTGCACCCCCTGGGGTCCCAGCGGGGCGGGTGCTGAGTGTGGGGAGGAGGGCTGGAGCTCCTGCCAGGGTGGAGCAGGGGCCCTCCTCCAGGCTGCCTTCCTGGTGTCCGATTTCCTGGGGGGCTGGGGAGGCCACCTTCCCTCAGAAGGAAGGAAGGTTCTCAAAGACCACTACCTCACAGGGATGCCCGCACCTCTGAACTGTTCATGAAGGAGATTTTCAGACACAGACAGAAGCAGCGTGACACAAGGGCTGCCCCGCCCACTGTCCAGCTCCAGACCCGTCCGTTTAAAGCCACCCTGGGCCTCACCTGGTTCTCTCCCCTCATTGTGCTGAAGCACAGTTGACTCGGAGGAAGATTGGGCCCTGGAAGGCGGACCCGTGCTGCAGTTGCAGGTCCACAGAGCATCTCCCAAGTGGCCGTCCTGCCCGTGGTCCCAAGTCCGCAGCTTCAGCGAGCCTCGGCTCCCATTGTGCAGCAGGCACGGTGACTGAAAAAAAATGCATGTGGCCGTGAACCTGTGCGGTTCAAACCCACATTGTTCAGGGGTCAGCCGTGTTTGACTGCGGACGCCAGACCCTGTGGCACGGCTCACCTGCTTGCCTGCCCTGACCTCAGTGCTGCTGACTCGCACACAACAGCCACGAGCGGCTGCTGGCAGCCCATGGCACCAGGCTGCATTTGGGGCACCAGGCTGCATTTGGGGACCCCACTGGTGTTGGACCTGCCTGCTCACACAGTTGCATATCCAGGCAGGGTCAGTGGACGGCCTGCCCCCTGGGCCCCTGGCCCCGAGAGACCACACGCCCTCCTGTCCAGCTCCCAGGGCTCTCCCACCAGGCCTCAGGCTGCTGTCTGCCCCAGACCAGACACTGGCTCTACAGGCTGAGGCCCCTCTGTGTCTCCTCACTCCTGGGCCTGAACGCAGCGAGCCCATATCCTCCGCACGCCTGCCCTGGTGGCTCAGGTGCCAGCAGCCCGCCCTGCACGCGTCCCCATCGGCCTCCACCCGCGAGAGCTGTGCCCTGAGTTGGGCATCTTGTTGAGATTCTCCTGTGGAGCTGACTCTCCTCGTCAGCCCCAGCGGTGTGGTTAGCTGAGCTGTGCTTTGGGCAGAACCGTGGAGTCAGTGCTTGACTACTCCCCCTTAGTCACCAGTTTTCCGTTTGTTCCTTCCTGGAGAGCCTCTGGAAACATCACAGATACACAAGTGTGCTGTGGTCTGCTACTGTGTCTGAGAATCTCCAGAAAACGTTCAGAAATGAAGTTTCTGCTTCTGACATCTTGAAGTCTGATGTATTTTTAGTTTGATCTTTGGGGGAAGTTTCAGAAAATGATGTTTTATCTAACATTTGATCATATTCCCAACACTACTGTATGATTTCTAGGCGAGTTACATGTCAGATAAAAGAATACTTTCCCAGTTACAAATGTTTCAGAATATTTGTATAATCAGAATATGGAGCCATATTTCAAGACCTGATATGAAATTTATAATAATCTGTTTTAATTGATGAGCTGCTGTTGGCATAGGTCACCCCGCCCCGCAGTCTTTCAGTCTGAGCCCCTGCTGAGGTGCCAGTGGTGGGCCTGTCTGCTGGGCGTGGTACCGACCGTGCCGGGTTGTGCTGACCGCCTGGTCCTGCAGGTACAAGGAGGAGGCGCAGCTGTACAGGGACGAGCATCTGCGAGACCGGCAGCACCCACACTGCTACGTGCAGTACATGGTCGCCGTCATCAACAACTGCCAGACCTTCAAGTGAGCTGCGGGCACGGGCAGGCGCCATGGGCGGTGGCGACGGGCGGGCGCCTCACGGCACCCTGTCTGTCTCCTGCAGAGAGTCCATAGTCAGTTTAAAAAGGAAGTATCTGAAGCACGAGGCGGAAGAAGGCGTGTCTCTGAGCCAGCCGAGCATGGATGGGGTTTTGGATGCCATTGCCAAAGAGGGCTGCGGCAGCCTGCTGGAGGAAGTCTTCCTGGACCTGGAGGTGGGCGCCCTCTCCCCCGCCCCGCACTGGGCCCTCCTGGGCCCTCTCGACACGGTGTCGCATAGACACGCTTCCAGGAAGTGTCCCGTCAGTTTCGGGGTGGGAGCTGGTGGTGGTCACTGGCGAGTACTGGACTGAGCCAAGCACGGCGCATAGTCAGGAGTGAGGCCCAGGCAGGTCACCTCAGAGGCGTGGAGTGTTATGGCACATGAGTTTACATGGAAATGGCTCATGTTATACAGGGATGGCAGGAACAAGGAGATACTGAAAAGCGGAGTCATGTCTTAGGTCCTGCAGGGAGGAGCTCCTGGGGTTATGGGCGGGATATTTCATGATGTCTGTCTCAAAAATGGTTAGAAAACAAACGAACTATTTAAAAAGACAACATGATAGAGAAACAGACAAAGGACGTGATAAATATTTCATAGGAAAGGGAGTAATCTATGTCCTGAGTAGGAGACAGAATGCCCAGTCTTACGATCTTCGAAGAAAAGTAGATTAAAACGATGTTTGTGTTGCTTACCAGGATGCGGTGGATTAAGAACATTTCTACCACACAGTGATAGGGCCTGAGGAAAAATGGAGCTTCTTGTGTTCTTGGCAGCACTGTGAATTGGTGGTTTGGGGAGCAGCTGGTAGAAGTGTTGGAGGCAGCAGTCATGAGGGTTGTAATTTGCTTCCTTTTGACTGAGCAGTTCTGATTTGGGGATTTCACCTGCAGAAACATACAGACACCGCAGCCTTCTTTGTAATTGAAAAATGAGACATTTTAAATATTCCATCAGAATTGAGTACATAAGTTACAGAGCACCCACACAATAAATAGATGTGGTCAGTTCAGGTGAAACATTCACACACAGATGCCTCCGTCAGGGGTAGTGTAAGTCTCGTGTGGGTAAAGCGTGTGTGTGTGCAGTTTCTGCACGAGTGTGGTGGTTGTGATCACAGCCTCAGGCAGGCATGCGAAAGTGGACTCCTGGTTCCCCTCTCCCCATGACAGTCCAGCACAAGGGTGTTTTCTGTGCTTTCTGCTTCCAGCAACATCTCAATGAACTGATGACAAAGAAGTGGCTGTTAGGGTCAAACGCTGTAGACACCATCTGTGTCACTGTAGAAGACTATTTCAATGATTTTGCCAAAATTAAGAAGCCGTATAGAAAGGTAAGAAAGAGCAAGGGGCCCATGTGGTCTCAGTCCCCAGGCATCTCCTGTAGAATCTGGTGTCGTTATTTCTCAGGGTGAGAATTCAGGGGTGGTTTTGTGCCCCAAGCAGGTTGGAGACACTGGTATCTCAAGGTGGAGGGCGTGGAGGCGACAGGGCATCCACCAAGCTGCCCAGGGCCCCACCGCACGGCTGCAGGCCCAGAGCCCTGAGGCAGTGGGGCCGAGCGAGGCTGGGGCACGGCCACGGCTCTGACGAGAGGCCGGGAGCCACTCATATCTGTGCTCTGGGCCCGGCGGGCAGCGCTCAGCACAGGGCTCACTGGTCCCTCTGGGCCCCGTGAGACGCCCCCATCCCCATTCCGGGGTCAGGCAGCCACTGGGGAAGCTCAGGGATAATCGTCAAGGCTTGGAGTGGTTTTTGCCGTTGTTCCTTTAAAATCAGGGTTTCTGTTTCTGCCTTGCAGAAGCTCAAGTGCTTCGATACAGGGAGCTCAGGCCCAGACGCTCAGAGGCGGGTCTCCAGGCCCCCCTCAGGGCCCTGTGGAGATGCTTGTTGTGTCTGTGAACAGCGTCACCCTGCAGTTTCCTGTCTGGTCCTCGTGTCTTTATCTTTTCGTCTTGCTGCCCTGGCTGGGACCCCTAAGAAGGAGCATCTTTGCCCCTTAAAAGTTTAAATTGTGAAAGTTTTGAATTTGAAAGTTTAAATTCTAGCCCTGCCATCAGAGTGGTGCAGGGAGAGTCTGGTGTTTGGTTTTTATTTTATTCTTTGTGCGTGTGTAGCTGCCCTGGGTCTTCACTGTGGCTTGAGGGCTCTAGAATGTGCAGACTCAGTCGTTGCCTGTGTTTAGCTGCAACATGTGGGATCTTAGTTCCCCGACCAGGAATCTAACCCAGGGCCCCTGCGCTGGGCGCGAGGAGTCTTAACCACTGGACCTCGAGGGGAGTCCATACCCTGATGGTCCCGTCTGTGTTGGGAGCTTCTGGTGGTTAGAGGTGGGACCATTTCATTCAGTTTTGAATTTCTTGTTGCTTGTAGAGCTTTTGGTTCCACCTTTTGTTTCTTTGAACCTTCTGTGCTTTGATCTGACGGTGACGTGTAACGCCCTCAGCCTGGGCTTGTGGCTCGCACTCTCCTGTAGGGTCGTCTGCTCTGCTGAGAGCCTGGCCTCCCCCGGGTCCCTGAGGGGCTGGGCGCCGTCTCACTTTGTCTTGTTCGGGGCCCTTGGGGTCCCCCTCGCTTCGGTGTGGGGCAGGAGCTCCGGCTTCCCTGGTAGAAGGGGCTTCTCGTGTCTCAGGCCCTGATGCTGTGTGTCGTGTGAGCACGTCTGTGCTCACGTGTTCACAGGTGACTTGCCTGGGGTCTTTCTGTCACTGAGGGTGGGCTCTGCAGAGAACCACAGCCTTCTCCAAAATGCTCCCCAGAGTCGTACTGTCTGCAGAGACCAGCGTTGAGGAGCTCTCTGAACAGGGGTGTGAGGTGGGAGGGGCAGAACAGGGGCCTGGCCAGAGCCCAGTCCTCCCGTCAGCTCCACACTCACCCTGAGCTGAGGTGCTCAGAGGTGTGTGCAGGCCCGGCAGGGCGAGGAGACCAGCCCCAGTGCCCCCAGGCCGCCCTCAAGCCCCTGAAGGGGTCTCAGTCTGGCAGGCCCAGCTGCCGCCCACCACCTTGCCCCCACAGGAAGCACTCGGCAGCGGGGGTTTGTGCCCAGAACATGTCGGGCGAGGCTGCAGGCAGACGCCCCCCCGCGGGTGCTTTATTCTAGGACAGGCCTGAGCCGCAGGGTACCCGGCGGCGCCAGCTTCTGGCTGCGGCCCCGTGGCTGGGGCGCCTGCCCTTTTCCCAGACGTGAAACAAGGTGAGCTTGTGCCCTGCTAAATTGGAGTTGGTAAGAAAGCCTCAGAAGAGCTCAGTTTGTAGACACTGAAATCCTGTCACTGAGACGGGAAGGCTGACCGCGCCCCGTCCGCAGCGGATGATCGCCGAGGCGCACCGGCGCGCGGTGCAGGAGTACCTGCGGGCCGTCATGCAGAAGCGCATCTCCTTCCGCAGCGCCGAGGAGCGCAAGGACGGCGCGGAGCGCATGGTGCGCGAGGCGGAGCAGCTGCGCTTCCTCTTCCGCAAGCTGGCTTCTGTGAGTGCTCCGCCTCTTCCTGCTGGGACCGCCTGGGTGGGGGCCAGGCGCCTAGTGTCCGCGTCCGCCAGAGCGCTCAGGCTGCCTCGCTGCCCCTTCCTGAGCCCTCTCTGGGGAGCAAGTCCCAAGGGGTTGCCGTGAAAGAGGCGGGTGCTGGGCTGAGCCCTGGGCACACGCACTGCTCGCGCCCTGCCGTTTCACAGGGCTTTGGCGAGGAGATGGACAGCTACTGTGACACCATCGTCGCTGTCGCAGAGGTCATCAAGCTCACGGACCCCTCTCTGCTCTACCTGGAGGTCTCGACTCTGGTCAGCAAGTACCCGGACATCAGGTGCCAGCAGTCTCTCCTGAAGTCGCTGGGGAGGGCGAGGGTCCCAGGCGTTAATTAGGTGGGAGCCCCCGCGGGAGGAGTGTGTGGCGGCTCTGGGCTCTGTGAGGACCCTGAGGCCTGCAGGTGGCAACGTGGGCAGAGCGTGCCTCAGAGACGATAGTGAGGCGCTCGAGCCACCGTGCTGGGCGTCCCTGGGCGTGGTGTGCCGGGGGAAGGTGGCCAAGCAGACAGGTTTCTGGATGCTCATCCTGTGCCGGCTCCAGGCCCTCCTGCATGCCAGTCGGGGAGGAGGGAGGGGCTCCCCTGCGGCTGCACCCTGACGCCCCCTCGCCCCCAGGGACGACCACATTGGGGCGCTGCTGGCCATGCGGGGGGACGCCAGCCGGGACATGAAGCAGACCATCATCGAGACACTGGAACAGGGCCCGGCCCAGGCCAGCCCCGACTATGTGCCCATTTTCAAGGATATCGCGGTCCCCAGCCTCAATGTGGCCAAGCTCCTCAAGTAGCCAGTGCGACCCCAGCCTTAGACAGCCGCGCATCAGAAAGCTCTCTCCACCCCCAGCCTGGTGTGCACACTTCCAAACTGTTGCTCGATAAAAACACTGAACTGCTGTCAGGGACTGACAGCTTCCTGCCACCACCTCACCGGTGATGACCTTGCAGACCCGCCCAGAAGCCACTTTCAGGTTTCAGATGCCTGAGGTCAAGGTCAGGCCTTCCCCGGAGCAGACCTGCCAGCAGGCAATGCGGTAGTTGTGGGTGAACCCGCAGGCAGGTGGACGAGGCTAGGAGTGCCCGCGAGTTACTCTCATACCCAGCGGATCACAGGTCTGCGCCTGAGGGAACAGGGAGCCCTGGGCAAAGTCTCGACTCCGATGCCGCCCTGCTGGACACGGCTCTCGGCACCGCACTCCGCAGTGGCTGCGGGATGGCTCCAGCACTCGCCCCTGCTCCTCCTCGCAGACAGTGTGTGAGTGCTGGGCTGCTCTGAGGGCCTCGTCCTTCCTCAGCCGTCTAGAACCAGAGCGTATGCCATGCTATTTCCTCCTCACAAGAGGCAGGAAATTCACATGCAGGGCTCTCTTGGAGGAGGAGTAACATACGACCTTGGAGACGTGAGGGACACTTCTCACTGCTGATCCTGGTGGGAGGACTCTCTGGAGGATTCACAGCCTAGATGGAGACGTGAGAGGCGGTTCTCACAGCTGGCCCTGGCACAGAAGAGGCATGGCCGTCTCCCAGGCTTCCTGCCAGCTGCTGTCTGCTGGCTTGTCAGTCCAGTCCAGCTCCTGCTTGACCAGACGCAGAGTCTAGGATTGTCGTGGTGATTTCTGAATTAGTAGAGTGTTAGCAGTCATTAGTTGTTGCCCCTCATGATAATTAAAATACGTGTGTTTTTCCATGTAATGAGAGAATTTTCACTCTGAGTTACTTCTTGAGTAAATACCCATAGTGGCTGCAGATGGTGGCGGCTGACCCAAGTGACCGGCCCTGTGGTGGCCACCACACGCCTGCACCATGGTGGGTCCTGAGCTGAATGCTGGGCACCACCACATTCCAAGGGCCAGGATGTGCTGGGTGGCGTGGTGGGGCCCATGGCGGAGGGCCACTCCCGGTGGGCGGATATGGTGTCCACACTGACGCCCAGGGAAGGGGCATCTCCAGGTCACTCAGTGCAAGGTCCACGGGCACCTGTGCTGAAGGCCAGCATCTGCCCCTTGCTCAGGCCCCGTGTGCCTATTGGAGGTAGTGGGTTCAACGGTGGACAGCCTGGGCTCACGATGGGAGCTGACTTCACAGACAGATCGAGTCTTCCGCTGCTGTTCAGTGGAAGCCATCTTTCAAGTCGGGAAATTTCTGACAGATTTATTTAGCAGGTTTCCAAAACGCTGGGGAGAAGTGTCCTGACCCCACGTGCTCCCCACACTGCCTGCCGTGCTGTCCCTTGTACCAGCCTCATGTAATCTGTGCTCCCCTAATGAGGACACGGACGCAGAGCCTGGAAGCGGGGCTAGGTTTCTTCCTCCACAGAGGACCTCAGTCAGGGCTGGTGGGCAGCACGGGTGTCTAGCTGCCTTGAGGCCCTCCTGTGTGGGAAGAGGCTGTGAGACCTTAAGCAGACATGACTGATCTGACAAGGTGACACCTGGTAAAGAGAGGGTCGTGGTGAGGCTTCTGCCAGCCCAGGACCACCAGAGGCTGCAGAGGCCAGAGGACTCGCCTACAGGGCTCAGGGGCCGCAGCCCTGGCCTCCCCACCCTGATTGCCAGCTTCAGCAATAAGTGTTGTGTTTTGGGGCAGGGATCAGCTGCAGGAAGAAGCCCCCTCCTTGCTGGAGACTGTGCTTTCCATCAACATGGAAAGGGCTGTAATTACTAAGTCCTCTTAGAATGTCTGTGGCCTCAAGTTCACTTGCTATAGCGTTTGTTTTCATTTCTTTTTTATTGAAGGATAATTGTTTTACAGAATTTTGCTGTTTTCTGTCAAACGTCAACATGAGTAAGCCTTAGTTACATGTATATCCCCTGCCTTTTGAAACTCCCTCTCATCTCCTTCCCCCTGTTTGAGTTTCCTGAGCCAGGCAGCAAATTGCTAGGTTCTTTATACAATAAAATTTCAGTGGACTTCCCTGCTGGTCCAATGGTTAGGAATCTACCTTCCAATGCAGGGGATGTGGGTTCAGTCGCTGGTCAGGGAAGTAAGTGACAGAGCAGCTAAGCCCTCGCAGCAGTGAAAGATCCTGTGTGCCATAACTGGGACTCATTGCAGGCAAGAATAAACAATTACAATAAAGTTAGAAAATCCAACTATTAAAAGGTGCGCCTCTGACAGGGAGGCCTGGAGAGTGACCCACTGGGAAGATTGCCAGCCCTGGGCGCCTCCACCTGGGGGCTGGGATCCACTGGGACATTTAGAGCCAGGTCTACCCACAGTGGCCACAAGACCGGAAAAATCAGTTTTCATTCCAGTCTCAAAGAGGCAATGCCAAAGAATGCTCAAAGTACCGCACAAATGCACTCATCTCACACACTAGTAAAGTAATGCTCAAGATTCTCCAAGCCAGGCTTCAACAGTACGTGAACCACGAACTCCCAGGTGTTCAAGTTGGATTTAGAAAAGGCAGAGGAACCAGAGATCAAATTTGCACTATCCGCTGAATCATCGAAAAACCAAGAGAGTTCCAGAAAAATATCTGCTTTATTGACTATGCCAAAGACTTTGACTATGCCAAAGCCTTTGACTATGTGGATCACAGCAAACTGGAAAATTCTTCAAGAGATGGGAAATACCAGACCACCTTACTTGTCTCCTGAGAAATCTGTATGTAGGTCAAGAAACAAGAGCTTCATGACTCAGATAATCACAATGGTGTGATCACTCACCTAGAGCCAGACATCCTGGAATGTGAAGTCAAGTGGGCCTTAGCAGCATTACAAACAAAGTTAGTGGAGGTGATGGAATTCCAGTTGAGCTATTTCAAATCCTGAAAGATGATGCTGTCAAAGTGCTGCACTCAATATGCCAGCACATTTGGAAAACTCAGCAGTGGCCACAGGACTGAAAAAGGTCAGTTTTCATTCCAATCCCAAAGAAAAGCAATGCCAAAGAATGGTCAAACTACCACACAATTGCACTCATCTCACATGCTAGTAAAGTAATGCTCAAAATTCTCCAAGCCAGGCTTCAGCAATACGTGAACCGTGAATTTCCAGATGTTCAAGCTGGATTTAGAAAAGGCAGAGGAACTAGAGATCACATTGCCAGCATCAACTGGATCATGGAAAAAGCAAGAGAGTTCCAGAAAAACATCTATTTCTGCTTTATTGACTACGCCAAAGCCTTTGACTGTGGATCACAATAAACTGTGGAAAATTTTGAAAGAGATGGGAATACCAGACCACCTGACCTGCCACTTGAGAAACCTATATGCAGGTTAGGGAGCAACAGTTAGAACTGGACATGGAATAACAGACTGGTTCCAAATAGGAAAAGGAGTACGTCAAGGCTGCATATTGTCACCCTGCTTATTTAACTTCTATGCAGAGTACATCATGAGAAGTGCTGGGCTGTAAGAAGCACAAGCTGGAATCAAGATTGTCGGGAGAAATATCAATAACCTCAGATATGCAGATAACACTACCCTTATGGCAGAAAGTGAAGAGGAACTAAAAAGCCTCTTGATGAAAGAGGAGAGTGAAAAAGTTGGCTTAAAGCCCAACATTCAGAAAACTAAGATCATGGCATCTGCTCCCATTACTTCATGGGAAATAGGTGAGGAAACAGTGTCAGACTTTATTTTTCTGGGCTCCAAAATCGCTGCAGATGGTGGTTGCAGCCATGAAATTAAAAGACACTCCTTGGAAGGAAAGTTATGACCAACCTAGACGGCATATTCAAAAGCAGAGACATTACTTTGTCAACAAAGGTCCATCTAGTCAAGGCTATGGTTTTTCCTGTGGTCATGTATGGATGTGAGAGTTGGACTGTGAAGAAGGCTGAGTGCCGAAGAACTAATGCTTTTGATATGCTGTGGTGTTGGAGAAGACTCTTGAGAGTCCCTTGGACTGCAAGGAGATCAGCCCTGGGTGTTCTTTGGAAGGAATGATGTTAAAGCTGAAACTCCAGTACTTTGGCCACCTCATGCGAAGAGTTGACTCATTGGAAAAGACTGATGCTGGGAGGGATTGGGGGCAGGAGGAAAGGGGAACGACAGAGGATGAGATGGCTGGATGGCATCACCGACTCGATGAACTTGAGTTTGAGTAAACTCCGGGAGTTGATGATGGACAGGGAGGCCTGGTGTGCTGCAGTTCAAGGGGTTGCAAAGAGTCAGACACAACTGAGGGACTGAACTGAACTGATGCAGATGACACCACCCTTATGGCAGAAAATGAGGAACAACTAGAGACCCTCTTGATGAAAGTGAAAGAGGAGAGAAAAAAGCCGGCTTAAAACTCAACATTCAGAAAACTAAGATCATGGCGTCCAGTCCCATCACTTCATGGCCAGCAGATGGGGAAACAATGGAAACAGTGAGACTTTATTTTAGGCGCTCCAAAATCACTGCAGATGGTGACTGCAGCCATGAAATTAAAAGACGCTTGCTCCTTGGAAGAAAAGCTATGACCAACCTAGACAGCATATTAAAAAACAAACATTACTTTACCAACAGGTTCATCTGGTCAAAGCTATGGTTTTTCCAGTAATCATGTATGGATGTAAGAGTTGGAGCATAAAGAAAGCCTGAGTGCTGAAGAATTGATGCTTTTGAACTGTGTGGTGTTGGAGAAGACTCAAGAATCACTTGGATTCCAAGGAGATCCAACCAGTCCTAGGCAATCAGTCCTGAATATTCACTGGAAGGACTGATGTTGAAGCTGAAACTCCAATACTTCAATAATTTGGCCACCTGATGCAAAGAACTGACTCATTTGAAATGACCCTGATGCTCAGAAAGACTGAAGACAAGGGGATGACAGAGAATGAGCTGGTTGGATGGTGTCACCGACTCAATGGACATGAGTTTGAGCAGACTCCAGGAGTAGTTGGTGGACAGGGAGGCCTGGCACGCTGCAGTCCATGGAGTCGCAAAGAGTCCGACACGACTGAGTGATTGAACTGCACTGCCACACTAGGGTCTTTCCCACCAGCCTTGTCCCCCAGGCTGTGGACCCAGCTATGCCCACCTACGTCTCCAGCCCCAGGCCTGCCCTCTCTGGGCCCTTTTGGTGTGGCAGGTGCTTGGCCCTCCCACTCCAGCAGGCATCTGGTGGCCCCCATCTCTGCTAGGGGTGTGGGGTGGGGAGGGGTTCCCGGGCTCAGGCTCTGTCCGCAGACTCTGCACTAACCCTGAGCCTCGTAGACACACACAACACACACGCATCCAGGACTCGGGCTCTGCACCAGACTTAAGCCTCACACACACACACACACATGTGTCCGGTGCTCAGCCTGTGCCCTCAGCCTCTCCACTAACCCTGAGCCTCACACGCACACACACACACACAGATGCATCCACATGACCCTCACACACACACACACATACACACACACACACGCGCGCATCCATGTTAATTTTAGTGCCTGCAGGAGAGGCGGCCCCTCAAGACCTCCTTGATACGATCTCACTTGTAAACAAAGTTTTCACCCCGAGTGTCGTGTAATATTTTTAATAGATTTGACCAGGCTGCTGCAGGGTCTGTGGTGGGCTCCGCCCAGACGCTGTTGACAGCGCACGGGCAGTGCTTTAAGGCATGTGGTCATGATGAGGGTCACACAGCTTGACAGTTACATTCACAAAACCAGCATCCACAATTTTTCACCACTCATAATGTAAAATACATTCCCATTCCAGTTTCAGTGAAATTCCTCTGTTAAATCTCCTCTAATAGAAATCAATAGTTCACTGAGCACTGCACTAAAATTATTTCCAAGAAAATATACAAGTGAGAGAATGACTCCTAAATTTGTGTACTTTATATCACAAAGTCGGCCAATGTTCAGTATTAAATAAATAAGAATCTTCCTAATAAAAAATTTTACAATAGTTTTCCTAAGGAAATACATTCATAAGACTGTTTACATTCTGTTTTACAATGACAAGAACAGCTCAGATTCTCATTTATGAAACGTGTCTACAGTACTACGGCTTATAACGCTGTGTCACAGACCAAACACAGTCTCTTGGGCTGGATGTCTCGCTGGAACCTCGGACACTGCTCAGCCTGTGCAGGCTGACAACAGGCAATGCCTGCTCTCTGCGGCACAGCTGGCCCAGGGCAGGTCGGCCACGCAGAAGTTCAGTGTCTACAGTGTCAAGTGGGTGTCTCAGCCTCTGGCCCTGCAGTGAGGAATCAGATCTGGGTCCAGCGGTCCAGGAGAGTTGTTAAGGCAGCTGGAGATGCTGGATAGCTGGGCTGTGGCGCCTGGACCAGCCAGCCTGCTCAGGACGAACCACCCCTGCCGGAGTGGATGGAGACTGTGCCTTCCGCCAGGCTTGTGGGACAGACGAAGGCGGCTCTCGTGCTCAGAAAGTGGGTCAAAGTGGCTGTGAATGTGAGAACAAGCACTGCAAACCACATCGTTCCTGTCCCAGTGACAGCTGAGCAAGCAGCTCGGGTGGTGAGCAGACCTGCACATCAGCCTACAGACCGTCCCTGGGTGACGTGGGCCACAGCCACCCTCCCTGCTGCTCCCCGTTTCTCCCAGCAGCTCAGTGTAGACTTTCCACCAGGGCCACTGGGGACCTGCGAACTGCCATAGTCGGGGGGCGTCGGGGGGAGCTGCAAGGACGCACAGAGGACGTGGTCACAGCACAGCGGACAATTCCCTGAGCAGGGCTGAGCTGCTGCACAGAAGCTTTCAGGAGCCCCTGACCCTCTGCTCCTTGACTGCCTTGCAAACCGTCCTGAGGAGCAGGTGAGGAGCAGGTGAGGACCGAGGCCTCTGTCCAAGGCCACGCTCCTGAGGGTGGGGTGGGTGTGTGTGGGGGCTCCAATCCCCCTCATCCCCTCTCTATGGTGAGCAGACCCGGGGCCTCCAAGGGCCAGCTGTGACTCTTAAAAAGGACGGCTTGCTGACAGGCGCATGCGTCTGCTGGGGCTGTGTGGGCCTTCCCACTGGGTCACTGCAACCCCTAACCCAGCCTGGACCATCGTCCAGCATCAGGTGAGGCAGCTCAGGCCACAGACCAGGGGCTTGGGGAAGTTTGGAGCCTGGTGCCCAGAGGCCCCCCATTCTGAGGCTGGGTCTGTGCAGGGTGAGCAAGCATCAGACTCTGGGCATCTCAACAAGAACAGGACAAGCAAACATGCTTCTGCAGCTGTGCCTACGGTCCCTAAGGTGACAGGTGGTTCAAAGACCTGGCAAGTGGTCACATCCCACCCTGGGGTCAGGGCTCCCCCAACCCTGGGGCTGACAGTCCAGGGTGTGCTTTGGGAGAGGCCAGCCTGGGTGGGTATCACGGTGGGCAAGTCTCATCTGATTTTGGTCGTTTCCCCAGCAGAGCTGATAATGGACACAGGTGGCAGGAACTGAAGCACAAACTGTCCCTGAGTCAGGGGTGGCCATGGAAACAGCAATACAGAAATGCCGGCTCAGCTCAAATCCAGGACAGGTGGACAGAGGGCCCGCAAGGGAGCCTCTCAGACGGGGGGGTGGCTCGCGCCCACTTCCCACCCGCAGCAGGCCTCTCCACAGGAACCCCAGGGAATGCCTCGGCTCAGATCTTGCAGCTCATTTGGTCTCGAGTTCAGCTCCTGTACATCCCAGCACCTAACCAGATCAGTGAGTGTCCAGGGCTACTCCAGGTCACCAGAAGACCCCTTGGGAGTGAGGCCAGGAGGGCACAACCCCAAGAAAATACGGCCATGCGAGCAGACCCCCAGATGGGGCTGCTGTGGCGGGAGTGGAGACCATGCGTGGGGCGGGCAGTGACGGTGGCTCGGCTGGGAGGGGTAGGTGGAAACCCCTAAGAAGGGAGGTCGTGAGGGTCGAGGTCATCCCCTGGGGCGAGGTAATGGGTGCAGGATGGCCGTGATGGGGGTAGAGACCCCCCGAGGGGCGCGGCCGTGGCGGAGTGGAGACCCCTGGGGTGCGCGGCCATGGCGGAGTGGAGACCCTCGAAGGCGCGGCCGTGGCAGAGTGGAGACCTCCGAAGGGCGGCCGTGGGGGTCACTCCCGGGGGCGACGTCAAGACTGCAGAACTCGGGGGGCAGCAGTCACAGCGGAGTCTCCTCCTGCTCCAGCGCGTGCGGTGGCGCGTGGCACGACGGCGGCAGTGACGCCAGCTTGAGCAGCGCGGGGCGGCGGCGGGCGCGGGGCCGCTGGAACGAGCGCCGGCTGTGTACGCGGCGCGCCGCTGCCGACCGCGCGTGCGCGCCCAGCAGCCCGCGGCGCTCCGGCCCCGCCCCCTGCGCGGGCGCCGACGCGGGATCGGGCTCCGGCGATGCTGCGGGGGCGGGGCTTCGCGGGGTGGGCGGGGCCTGCGCGGGGCTGGGCGGGGCCGGGCTCGGGGCGCGCGCGCGCGGGGGCTTCTCGACGGTGGGCGGGGACGAGCGTCCGGTCAGTGGCGCGTCAGAGCCGGTGTCACCTGCGGGAGGAGCCGGCGTGAGCCAGGGGCGGCACTACGCCCCCCGCCTAGGCAGGAAGCGGGCGTGACGCCCCAGGCCCAAGGCGGGTGCGAGGCCCGGAGGCGAAGCTGCGGGAAGAAGACGGGAGCCTGCCTGAGGCGGCGAGCCGGGCCTCGGGGACCCCTCCCTGCCCCGCCCGCTGCACTGCCCTCCGAGTGAGGATGTCTGAAGAGCCCGCTTCCTCCGGGCTTTCCGGGGCCGCGGGCCTTGAGGGAGAAAAGCTCGTGCCCTTCGGTGCCAAGGTCTCCCCGAGCCGGCGCTCTCCTAACCGACAGCCCGGAACAGGCGACCCTCACACAGCAGGGACCCCCACACCCTCACACAGCGGGACCCTCACACAGCAGGGACCCCCACACCCTCACACAGCGGGACCCTCACACAGCAGGGACCCCCACACCCTCACACAGCGGGACCCTCACACAGCAGGACCCTCACACAGCAGGACCCTCACACAGCAGGAACCCGCACACCCTCACACAGCGGGACCCTCACACAGCGGGGACCCCCACACCCTCACACAGCGGGACCCTCACACAGCAGGACCCTCACACAGCAGGACCCTCACACAGCAGGGACCCGCACACCCTCACACAGCGGGACCCTCACACAGCAGGGCCCCCCACACCCTCACACAGCGGGACCCTCACACAGCAGGGACCCCCACACCCTCACACAGCGGGACCCTCACACAGCAGGACCCTCACACAGCAGGACCCTCACACAGCAGGAACCCGCACACCCTCACACAGCGGGACCCTCACACAGCAGGGACCCCCACACCCTCACACAGCGGGACCCTCACACAGCGGGACCCCCACACAGCGGGACCCTCACACAGCAGGGACCCGCACACCCTCACACAGCGGGACCCTCACACAGCAGGGACCCCCACACCCTCACACAGCGGGACCCTCACTCAGCAGGGAGCTCACACCCTCACACAGCGGGATCTTAACACTTTAACGCAGCGGGACCCTCACACCCTCACACAGAGGGACCTTCACTCAGCGGGACCTTCATTCAGCGGGTACGCCCAGCCTGGCTCGCGGGAGAAGCAGGAAATCAGATGCGCCTGAAGAAAGAAGCGCGGCTGGAAGAGAGGCTGAGGCTGGTGAGAGCAGAGTGAGGGAAGGCGGCGGTGGAGAGAGAGCGACGCGCGGGCTGAGGCGGCGCTGAGAGGCGCGGGGGACAGCGCGGGGGCCGGCGGGCCAGTTACATGTGTGTGGACTCGGGCGGGGCGGCGTGCGGCTGCTCCTCGGGGCCGTCGGCCAGCAGGAACGAGTCCACGGACTTGCCGCTGAGGCGGAAGGGCGCCAGGCGGTGGAAGTTGCCGGGGGAGTGGGGGATCTGCAGGCGGGCCCTCTGGGAGGGCACCACCGCCTCCCCCGGACACAGCCAGGGCGGCACCCCAGAGAGGATGCCGGGGCTCTCCTCCGGGGAAAACGCGGGGTTGTCAATTCCTAGGAGAGAGGGCGGCGGTCGTCAGCTTCCCTCGCTCGCCGGAAGGGCAGAGAGGGAGGCAGCGGCCCTGGGTCAGACAGCAGCTCCTCCTCGGCCACGGAGGGTCA
The DNA here is from genome assembly GCA_006408675.1 of Madoqua kirkii. NCBI lineage: Eukaryota > Metazoa > Chordata > Mammalia > Artiodactyla > Bovidae > Madoqua > Madoqua kirkii. The sequence continues at coordinate 411 of SJYC01016229.1, read as the reverse complement.
CCTGGAAGGTCTCGGGCCTCCGGGGTCCAGGCCCTGCGCCGGCTCTCGCTCTCCTCCCTCAGAGCGGAGGCCTCCGCCTGTGCCCGCACTTGCGCGGCTGCGTGAACCGCGCTCCACCGCCTGGGCCTCCCGCCAGGGGTCGCCTGTGGGGAGCGAAGGGCCGTGCCCCCTCACCTGAGGGGGAGTCTGTCGCTGTGTCCTGCCCGATGTTTGCCAGGAACTCGATCCCACCGCTCATCTCATCATCATAGTTGGGGGCTTCCTCAGTGTCTGAGAGTTCCAAATCTGGTGACAGGGAAGGGACAGCGTAAGGGGACAGGCTGGAAGCACAGATGACCTCGTCTGAGCCCTTGACCAACTGCCCCCGGACCCCCCCACCCCCCCCCCCCCCCCCCCCCCCCCCCCCGGGGC
>SJYC01016216.1:0-12841 GCA_006408675.1 Madoqua kirkii | reverse complement strand
CCCAGAGAGTGGGGTGGGATCCAGTTCTCCATGAACAAGGTTTCTGACTTTGGGCAAATCACAGAAACATCTATGCTTCAGCTTCCTTAGCTGTAAACGGGGATAGAGTGGTTCACACCGCCTGATTATCAGAACAATAGGTGAAGGTGAAGTCGCTCAGTCGTGTCCAGGTCTTTGAGACCACATGGACTGTAACCTTCTAGGCTTCTCTGTCCATGGGATTCTCCAGGCAAGAAAGCTGGAGTGGATTGCCATTTCCTTCAATTTACAAAGTCTTAGAGCAACTACCAGCCCAGAGCAAAACCAGAAACAGAAGCCACTCTCATGAGTAGCTGTTGCTGTAACTATAAGGACCTTTACTATCATTTCAGTCAGGTCTCAGCAAGAGTACTAAATAAGTGCTCTTTTGCCTTCTTAAAGTAGTACCTATGTGTAATTAACACGCTTTCTTTTGTCATCTCCCAACACAAGACAGTCACAACTGGAACCAAAAGAAGTTCTCTCTATATGAAGATCTGCTATTTAAAAAGTAACAGAGACAAGACAAAGAATGGACACCATCACATATGATATGTGTGAATGTAATTGTGTACAGTTTCTTTGCAGAACAAATTAACTTAAGTATGAAAAAATGTTGTTAGGTGTTGACACCCTTGGATCTAGTCAGTCTACTTCTAGAAAGAGCTTAATGAAATAATCTTAAATGGAGGCAAAGTTTTACGGAAGAAGAGTGTCCTTTGCACTACTATTTACATAAAGAACTAAAAACAGTCTGAAGCCCAACAATCAGGAGTAGACAGCCAAAGATGACACCATCTGAGGCCTCAGCTGACCTGGACAGGGCTGTGGGGATTGTAGTGGGGCTGCTGGGACTCGAGAAAAAAAAAGGTTTGTGGGATAAAGGCTATTGTAGAAGCGAGGAAGATGTGTGCTGTGGAAGCTACAGCACCGGGGACTTTATCAAGTCAGAGACTCGTGCACAGCGTGCATGACATCCTTTTGCAATAAAAAGAGTCATTTTCCAGTTAACATGCACCCACATATAGACATGTTTGTACATTAAAGCAAGTAGAGCATAGTCATCACAAACCTGGAATTTGGATCACAAAGACTTAGGTTCAAGGCTGGACTCCAGCAGAAATGTGAAAACTTAGACTGACCTAAGTCTAGGTGAGTTTCAGGAGCCTGAACGTCATATACAGTGGGTCAATATCACCTATAATCAATTAGTAACACAAGCGTCCCCAACCTCATGAAATTTCCAGAGTGTCCCTTCTTACCTGTTCTGCTGTCTCTGGTTTTATTGCTCCTGTAACTTCGCAGATGGCTCTCTCCTGTGTGATTAACCTCTCTTGTACCCCAGCAGGAGAGCAGAACTCTGACTGGGGAGGACGGCGGGAGGATGAATAACTTTCCTTAACAGGTGCTCTGCAGAGCCCAGGGCACAGAGAACCACGCAGGGCTAATTCCCCAGTGGCACTGGCAGCTGATCCAGGGGTAACCACCCAGGACCTCGCCCCTCACTGCCCCCTCAGCCACCGCTCACGCGTGATCAAGTCCAAAATCTGTTTTCTCTTCCCCAAGGGTGAAACGACACCTGCTTCCAGCCTGACACAGAGGGGTGAGCTGAAGGGAGATCTCTGAGACCCTGTTGCTGCCACCATGAGCTCAGAAGACCCAGGGACTGCTCAGGTAGTCAGCCACCTTGTCTCTGGCAGGTTCCTACTTGTGACCCAGATTAAGGCCCAATTAACCTGCCGAGTAATCAAGAACCAAGAAAGGCGTGGATGAGCATCGCCCAGAGAGGCAATGGGGAGTCCCCTAACACTTGGCGGTCTGTTCCTACAGCCTGTTTCCTGGTCCTTTCCTCAGGGAGGCACAGACAAGATGCTAACTTCCTCCCCCTGCCTCCTGACCCCCAGCTAATGACTCAGAAGTGAGGCCAGGACAGCCATTTCTAGAATCCCCTCTCCCCTTCTCTAGAATCCCCTCTCCTCTTCTCTAGAATCCCCTCTCCCCTTCTCTAGAATCCCCTCTCCCCTGTGCTGTGCTAGGGCACCTGCCCAGTGCTCCCATATGTAAACACCTGATTACCAGGTGACTGCCTCAGGCAGGTACTAGTTCTATTGCTCTCAAATGCCCATGCAGACACCCAGGTGCTCAGTTATTTCCTCCACTCACACCACCCTAAGCAGTCAACACACAGATCTAGTGCTGTGCGTGCCCTCCATGTGAACCCTGAGTTCATTTCTCCGTTAGTGATGCATGAGAAAAAGGAAACCTAAGAACACTTAGTACTTCAGGGAAGGGAGAGAGAGAGGAAGAGATCCGACGTCTCTTCATTTAATGAGGACACTGATATTACTGAATTAAGGCCTCACACTGAAGGCCTCATTTCACCCAATTACTGCCTTAAAGCCCCCTATCTTCTGATACAGTCATTACAGAGTGGGTGGGTCTGGGCTTTAACTTATAAAATGGGGCTGGAGCATACAGTCCTCCTGAGACCCCAGAGAAACCCATCAACAGTGTGTCAGATGAATACTGCTGAGAAAGGTGAACTTTAACTACTTACACTCGATACCGTTTACATCACACCATAGTTTATTCGAATCTTCAATTTTTATTTTCCTGTCTAGAGAGCCAAAGCTTTTTTGAGGATGTCATTGAGTATTTCCAGGAGGGTGTGAGATGGGAACAACTGCAATTCCTGCTCACTGAAGACAAACCCTGGGAGCATTTTGTGACCCAGGCTGACTTGTCCAGGTAAGCATGCAGGTACACCAGAAATGTCACCAACATGCCCCCAAGAAGATTCTCCCAGGCTAGTTTCCTCCAGGCCGATCCTATGGTTGGGGTCGAGGACGTCCCTCCTCAAGATCCTGTGTGGACTGTTTCCTCTGTGTTATTTGTTAGCATTGAATGACGTTGGGTTGAGAAGAGACGAAACCTACAAGGAAGGGCAGGTTATATGACCTTTGACAAGGTACTAAACTACTCTCGGCTTCATCTTCTGTTCAGTTTTATTGTGAGGACTCAGAGATCATGCATGCAAGTGCTTTTCACGATTGCTGACACAGAGTAGGTGCTCAATCAATGTTAATTTTAAAATAAGCTTGTTGGGAAGAATCGGGGACCTTCTTTCCCGGACATGAGAAACAAGAAGGACATCCTTTGAGTAACGTCAGAAAATACTGACCCGAACATCGTTTTGTGTTCCTGGGGATTCTGACTAGGAATCTTTCATTTCCCCATCTTAGGAATTATACCAACACTGCAGGTTCCTGCTGGCCAGTAAGGCAGAGAGGCTGGAGGGGGATTGTTTAGACCTGGTGGGATCCTCAATCTAGCCCTGCCCAACTCTGGGCCTGTGGGTTTAAGACTTTGAATCTCAGATTTGTTATATGTTATGTGTCCAGTGGGAACAGCAATTTAATCTGATGGATTGTGGAGATGGCCTCAGATTGAACTGCAGGGTCAGAGGTGGGGAACCAAGTACAATCAATCATCTCATCCAAAGGCCTGGGTCAGGGCCAGACCCAGGGGTCAGGGTGGAGCAGAGGGTCCAGGTTGGAGGACTAGTAGGCAGGCTTGGGCAGCAGGGCCAGGACTAGAGTGAGGAGAGTGGGCCCCAAGGACCCAGAACTGAAGGGGCTGTGACCCTAGCAGAGGTTCTCGAGTGGGTGAGGGGACATTTCTTCCCTTCCTGATGGGACCCCCTCAAGCTGGGCCAGAGGGCGCTGGGTGACCCTGTCCTCCACACCCTGCCTGGGACCTGGCTTCTCACTCCATCTGGGACCCCCTTCTAGTCTACGTGGAGCCGCCCTGACAGTGGGAAGGCTGTGTGGCAAAGTGAGCCCTCCAGAGTCACAGTGAGTGGCTGTGATTGTGTGTCATTTGAGGGATTCTGAGGAGCCTCAGGCATCCCCACCCAAGAGGGGAACACTTTCTCCACCAGCTGTGCAAGTGCCGGTCTCTTCAGGCTCAGCTATTCAGAGGGATGTTTCCTCAAGTCTCTTGAATTTTTAGAGGATCCATAAAGTTGCACACAGCCTTGGGGTGCAGGCTCTTGAAGCTGTCACAAATTAACATGTGACCCCTGAGAGGTCAGCGGTGCTGGGTGCTGGGTCAGGAGTCAGTGAGGTGGGCTGGAGGGCCATTGGGGAACAGGGCTTACAGCTCATCTCCTGCTTCCCAGTCGATATGGGCAGTGGACAGACCCAGTGTCCTTCTGCTGAGAAGGCCAAGGGTATCAGGCTTGGGTGAGAGCAGATGCCAGGCAAAATGATCATTAAGGGCTTTAGCTGAGTTTTGATTAAAAAATAAATAAATAAAATTCAAGGTGCACGGTTAGCCAATCTGAAAAGTATGAGGGCACTGTCCTGGGACTGTCCTTACATTTCCCATCAAGGGCAAATTTCAGGGATCCCACTACCACCCTCAGATACTAGAACTCCATAGAAGGAAGCACAGACTCACTTAAAGCTTCAGATTCCCAGTTAAGGTTTGTTACAGGGAAGGATGCAGTTTCCCGTCAGCCACAGGGCAGAGTCCGGGCAGGTTTCACACATGAAGCTTCCATTGTCCCTAGGATGCATTACTGTCCTGGATTCAGTAGGGCGGGACATATGGAGCACTGCCTGCCAGGGACACTCACCCGATTTAACAGCACATGACCCTGACCTGTCATCTCCAGCCCCTCCCAGAGGTCAGACTACTGCCCTAGCGTCCAGGTCCTCCAGAGCTCAGAACTGATACCACGTGACCCAGAGGCCCACCTCATGTCCACTTGTCAGGCTGGCCAAAGTGCCAGGCAGACGAGGACATTCTTATCAGCCAGAATATTCTTGGGGCCTAGGGACCACATCCTAGCAGCCAATAGCAGAGATCAAGTGGACTCCTCACTATACACTAAGGTCCTTGAACGAAGGGTTTTCTGCTCTAATTCCAGTTCTCTTTGTTTATCTGTGAAGTTCCCATTTTACACACATTCTGGAAGTGATGGCATTGGTCTGCTTTGCGGTGTCATTATGAAACATCTCTCTTAAGTTATAGGTATCCAAAGATGACCTTTGCTTATTAATTCATGTTTAAATAAGTACACGGAGCACTAACAATATCCAAATGAGGGTTTAAGGTTGAGAAATTTTTTCATCAGTAAAATTCTTGTGATTTACAATAAAATCTCTGTGGTTTACGCAGGATAGAGCTTGTTGAGCCTGTTTCATAGACAAGCAAACTGTCTTTCTAAGGCTTTGGTGTTCACTGTTACAGGGAAGAGGCAGATGGACTCCGTAAACATCTGATCAAGCTGCAAACAGACTTGGCGGGGGAGGACCAAGACAGGCTCCAAAAATACCAGCAGGAAAAGGAGAGGTTTTTGAAGGAGTTTCCTCAGGTAAAACAGAAGCTGAAGGAGAGCATAAGAAAGCTCCGTGAGCTCGCAGACAATGTTGACAAGGTGCACAGGGACTGCACCATCGCCAATGTGGCAGCCTCCTCCACCGGCGTTGCGTCTGGTGCCCTGAGCATCCTTGGCCTGGTTCTGGCACCCTTTACAGCAGGCCTCAGTCTGGGACTCTCAGCCGCTGGAATAGGGCTGGGAGCAGCAGCTGCTGTGACGGGTGTGTCCAGCATGGTGGTGGAAGAGGTAAATAAGTCATCAGCAGAAACCGAGGCCAGTCTCCTTGACACAGCCAACATAATTTCCTATGCATATAATCTCTGCAATGTTAAAGAATTTGGGAGTCATATTCATGCCATCAGGGTGGCCAGACGCAGCCCTCAATTAGCAGCCACTGCTCAGCACTGCATAACCCCTGGGCAAGTCTCTGTCCGAAGTGCCCTGCAGGTGAGTAGTCGTTTCAGAGGCACAGCTCTGGGAGCGACTAGAGCAGCCCGCATCGGGAGTGGAGTCCTCTCAGGTTTATTCATAGGGCTGGACGTGTACTCCCTGGTGAAAGACGCAAAGGACTTGCAGGAGGGGGCAAAGACAGCATCGGCTGAGAACATGAGGCAGAAAGCCCAGGAGCTGGAGAAGATATTGGAGGAGCTCACCTGGATCTATGAGAGTCTGCAGTAGGGCCCGGCTGGGCCACCCCTAGAGCAATGCAGGGACCAGGGATGTGTGCAGGGTCAAGGGGACAAACCACATGTTTTGGACTGAAGAAGACAATGAGGGAAGAATAAGGGAGAGACAGGGAGACTAGCAATGAGAGGCCAGGAATAGGGGAGCTTTGAAAATGGGAGAAAGCCAAAGAGTTAGGATTGTAGAGATCCAGCACAAGTAGCAGGGCCCTCCCCAGGGTCTGAAATTCCAACAAGAAGAGTTTCCCCTGGTGATGGTCTCTGGCCCTACTTCTCCAGCATCAACTCACCTTTGAACTCAATAGGGAGTGACTTGTTTGTTTCCATGTTTTATTAAAGTATAATTAATTTACAATATTGTATTAGCTTCAGATGTGTAGCAAAGTGATTCCATTGTATGTGTATCTATGTACATATTTATCCCTTTTAAATTTTTTATAAGTTCTTTTCTTCGATTCGGTCGCTCAGTCGTATCTCACTCTTTGCGACCCCATGAACCCCAGCACGCCAGGCCTTCCTGTCCATCACCAACTCCCAGAGTTTACTCAAACTCATGTCAATTGAGTCAGTGATGCCATCCAACCATCTCATCCTCTGTCGTCCCCTTCTCCTTCCACCTTCAATCTTTCCCAGCATCAGGGTCTTTTCAAATGAGTCAGCTCTTCACATCAGGTGGCCAAAGTATTGGAGTTTCAGTTTCAGCATCAGTCCTTCCAATGAATATTCAGGACTGATTTCCTTTAGAATGGACTGGTTGGATCTCCCTGCAGTCCAGGGAACTCTCGAGAGTCTTCTCCAACACCACAATTCAAAAGCATCGATTCTTCAATGCCCAGCCTTTTTTTATGGTCCAACTGTCACATTTGTACATGACCATTAGAAAAACCAGAGCCTTGACTAGACGGACCTTTGTGGACAAAGTAATGTCTCTGCTTTTAAGTATGCTGTCCAAGGAGCTAGTGTTTTTAATTTTGTGGGTGCAATCACCATCTGCAGTGATTTTGGAGCCCAGAAAAGTAAAGTCAGCTACAGTTTCCACTGTGTTCTCATCTATTTGCCATAAAGTGATGGGACCAGATGCCATGATCTTAGTTTTCTGAATGTTGAGCCTTAAGCCAACTTTTTCACTCTCTTTCTTCACTTTCTTCAAGAGGCTCTTTATTTCTTCTTCACTTTCTGCCATAAGGGTGGTGTCATATGCATATATGAGGTAATGGATATTTCTCCCAGCAATCTTTGATTCCAACTCACACTTCTTCTAGCTCAGCGTTTCTCATGATGTACTCCGCATTGAAGTTAAATAAGCAGGGTGACAATATACAGCCTTTGTATATTTCTACATTTGAAAAGTACTGCTTTCTGGATTTGGAACCAGTCTGTTGTTTCATGTCCAGTTCTAACTGCTTCTTCCTGACCTGCATACAGAGTTCCCAGGAGGCATGTCACGTGTTCTGGTATTCCCATCTCTTGAAATATTTTTCAGTTTGTTGTGATCCACACAGTCAATATCTTTGGCATAGTCAATGATGCAGAAGTAGATATTTCTCTGGAACTCTCTTGCTCTTTCAGTGATCCAATGGATATTGGCAATTTGATCTCTGGTTCCTCTGCCTTTTCTAAATCCAGCTTGAACATCTGGAAGTTCGTGGTTCACGTACTGTTGAAGCCTGGCTTGGAGAATTTTGAGCGTTACTTTGCTAGCATGAGAGATGACTGCAATTGTGCGGTAGTTTGAATGTTCCTTGGCATTGCCTTGCTTCGAGATTGCAATGAAAACCGACCTTTTCCAGGCCAGTAGGAAAAGGCAAAATATAGGACACTGAAAGATGAACTCCCCAGGTCAGTAGGTGTCCAATATGCTCCTGGAGATCAGTGGAGAAATAACTCCAGAAAGAATGAAGAGACGGAGGCGAAGCAACAACAACACCCAGTTGTGGATGTGACTGGTGGTGGAAATAGAGTGTGATGCTGTAAAGAGCAACACTGCATAGGAACCTGGAAGTTAGGTTTATGAATCAAGGCAAATTGTAAGTGGTCAAACAGGAGATGGCAAGAGTGAATATGGACATTTTATGAATCAGCGAATAAAATGGACTGGAATGGGTGAATTTAACTCAGAGGACTATTATGTCTACTACTGCGGGCAAGAATCCTTTAGAAGAAATGGAGTAGCCACCACAGTCAACAAGAGTCTGAAATGCAGTAGTCTACTTTTTAATATGCTGTCTAGTTTGGTCATAACTTTTCTTCCAAGGAGCAAGTGTCTTTTAATTTCATAGCTGCAGTCAGCATCTGCAGTGATTTTGGAACCCAAGAAAATGAAGTCTGTCACTTGTTTACATTTTTTCCCTATCTGTTTTCCAAGAAGTGATGGGATCAGATGGCATGATTTTTGTTTTTTGAATATTGAGTTTTAAGCCAGCTTTTTCACTCTCCTGTTTCACCTTCATCAAGAGGCTCTTTAGTTCTTCTTCACTTTCTTCCGTAAGGGTGGTGTCATCTGCATATCTGAGGCTATTAATATTTCTCCCAGCAATCTTTATTCCAACTGAGCTTTATCCAGCCTAGCATTTCCCATGGTGTACTCTGCTTATAAGTTAAATAAGCAGTTAAAGAAGAACTAAAGAGATCTCTTGGTGAAAATGAAAGAGGAGAGTGGAAAAGTTGGCTTAAAACTCAACATTCAGAAAACGAAGATCATGGCATCTGGTCCCATCACTTCATGGCAAGTAGATGGTGGGGGGAAACAGTGGAAACAGTGACAGATTTCATTGTCTTGGGCTCCAAAATCACTGCAGATGGTGATTGCAGCCATCAAGTTAAAAGACGCTTGCTCCTTGGAAGAAAAGTTATGACCAAACTAGACAGCATATTAAAAAGCAGAGACGTTACTTTGCCAACAAAGGTCCGTCTAGTCAAAGCTATGGTATTTCCAGCAGTCATGTGTGGAAGTGAGAGCTGGACTAGAAAGAAAGCTGAGAGCTGAAGAACTGATTTTTTTGAAGTATGGTGTTGGAGAAGACTCTTGAGAGTCCCTTGGACTGCAAGGAGATCCAACCAGTCCATGCTAAAGCAAATCAATCCTGATTATTCATTGGAAGGACTGATGTTGAAGCTGAAACTCCCATACTTTGGCCACCTATGTGAAGAGCTGACTCATTTGAAAGGACCCTGATGCTGGGAAAGATTGAAGGCAAGAGGAGAAGGGGACGAGAGGATGAGATGGTTGGATGGCATCACCGACTCAGTGACATGAGTTTGAGTAAACTCTGGGAGTTGGCAATGGCCAGGGAGGCCTGGTGTGCTGCAGTCCCTGGGGTCGCAAAGAGTCAGACATGGCTGAGTGACTGAAGTGAACTGAACTGAAGCAGGCTGACAGTATACAGCCTGGAAATACTGCTTTCTAATTTTGAACCAGTCCATTGTTCCATGTCTGGTTCTAACTGCTGCTTCTTCACTTGCATTCAGGTTTCTCAGGAGGCAGGTATGGTGGTGTTGTATTCCGAGACCACCCTAATCATTTTGAATAATTGAATGATAATTTTTGAATAATCTTGAAAGATTTTCTACAGATTGCTGTGTTCCACATCGTCAAAGGCTTTAGCGTAGTCAATGAAGCAGAATTAGATGTTTTACTGGAATTCTGGAATTTTCTATGACTTAAAAGATGTTGGTAATTTGATCTCTGGTTCCTCTCTGCCTTTTGTAAATCCAGCTTGTACATCTGAAAGTTCTTGGCTCATGTACTATTGAAGCTTAGCTTGAAGGATTTGAACATTACCTTGCTAGCATGTGAAATGAGTACAGTTGTGTAGTAGTTTGAAGATCCTTTGGCATTGCTCTTCTTTGGGACTGGAATGGAAACTGATCTTTTTCAGTCCTGTGGCTACTGCTGAGTTTTCCAAGTTTGCTGACATATTGAGTACAGCGCTTAGCAGCAGCATCTTTTAGGATTTGAACTAGTGAGAGAGTTAACACTCAGATAGGAAGGCCAGGGGTCCCCAAGCGGCAGGAGGAGATAAACTGCAAGTGGCAGATGTTTTTTCCTTCTTTAACACAAAATTAAAGGAGGCTCCTCTAATCCTGTGTTGCCATGAGGACACTTGGTTCTGAACTTAGTGTCAGAACTTAACCTTGGGCTGCTACTAACGGCTCAGCAAACCAATGCGTTTTTCTCTTAAGGAAATGTGTTTCTTAAGCTGTGTTAATGAAACTATGTATTTGCTTATTTGCTTTGGAATCTGCTTTTCTTCACATTGATTGCCCCCAAGACTAACCTTTTCTCAAACTTTGAGCTGATAATGGCTCAGCAAACCAGTATGTCTTACTCGTGGAAATATTTTTCTTAAGCTATATTAATGAGACTATGCATTTGCTTGGAAATCTACCTTTCTTCAAGATGCATGTCAATTGTGTTGTGGCTGGAGATGGCTCCGCTTGTGCCATCCTATCTCAAAATGTATGTTGTGGGAGAGGAGCCTGGTGCAACACTCTCTGAGGCATTTCTTTTATCTGATAGCAGCTTGCTATCAGGTATATAATGCCCTGCTAAAAACTAGCAAGAGGTCACTCTTTCTGCCCTTTCTGATGTCTATGTTAGAAGCTTTCTCCATCCCTTTTACATGTTAATAAAACTTTGCTACACAAAAGCTTCAAGTGATCAAGTCTCAACTCTGGCTCTGGATTGAAATCTTCCCCTCCAGAAGCCAAGAAGCTGGGCATCGTTAAAGGGTCACAGCCCCAACCTTTCAATAGCTCAACTGGAATTCCGTCACCTCCACTAACTTTGTTTGTAGTAATGCTTCCTAAGGCCCACTTCACTTCATACTACAGGATGTCCGGCTCTAGGTGAGTGATCAAACCACTGTGGTTATCTGGGTTATTAAGACCCTTTTCGTACAGTTCTGTGTATTCTTGCAACCTCTTCTTAATATCTTCTGCTGCTCTAAGGACCATACCGCTTCTGTCCTTTATTGTGCCCATTTTTGCGTGAAATAGTCTCTTTGGTATTTCTAATTTTCATCTCTAGTCTTTCCCAGTCCATGTTCTCCTGTTTTTTCTGTTTTGCATGGTTTGGTTAAGAGGGCTTTCTTCTCTCTCTTTGATGTTTTTTTGGAAGCCTGCATTCAGATGGGTGTATCTTTGCTTTTCTCCTTTGTCTTTTGCTTCTCTTCTTTTCACAGCTATTTGTAAGTCCTCCTCTGACAACTAGTTCCCCTTTTTGCATTTCTTTTCCTTGGGAATGGTTTTCATCACTGCCTCCTGTACAATGTTGTGAGCCTCCATCCATAGCTCTTCAGAGAGTCGTATATCAGATCTCACCCCTTGAATCTACTTGTCACTTTCACTGTATAATTGTAAGTAAGGGATTTGATTTAGGTCATATCTGAATGGCCTAGTGGTTTTCCCTACTCTTTTCAACTTAAGTCCAAATTTTGCAATAAGGAGCTCATGATCTGAGCCATAGTCAGCTCCAGGTCTCGTTTTTGCTGATTGTATAGAGCTTCTCCATCTTCAGCTGCAAAGAATATAATCCACCTGATTTCAGTGAAATGTTAGCTCTCCTTGGAGGACCAGCTCCAAAGCCTTCTTCCTCTCCTGCCTTCCCCTACTTCCTCTCCAGGCACCCCTGGAACCCTGCACTTCCCTGACTGTGACTCTCTTTGTGTTGAGTTTTTTCAGCTGCCAGCACTGGGCAGGGGCCCTGTCTCTTCTCTGCTCTTCCTCCTGCTCCAGGGCGTCCAGGGTTCCCTCCAACCTCCTGAACACAGTCTGGCTAAAACACACGGTGTGGGACCTGTTACTGGGACATGAAACGGCCAGCTTCTTGAAGACACAGCACAACCCTTGTTTTCCCTATGGTGCAGTAATTGTATTTGCTTTCCTTGTCTGTCTGGATGAAAAGGTCTTTCTGACAGACTCTGCTATCAGATTTCTGAGCATTTATTTCCATTTACAGGCATTCCCCAATTTCCAAAACATCACCCTCTGCCAATAAACTGTGATGTGAGACCTATATCCTTTCTCCTCAATGCCATCCTGGTTTAGGAAAAGTTTCCTAGGAATACTACTTTTAGGTAGCAAGAAACACCTGCATTTCCTCATGTCTCCTTACTCCAGTCATGATAGTTTTCTATAAGAAGAAATATATGGGTTCCAGCTAAACGCTGAAAGATGCTTTACTGCACTGCACTGGCGGCTCCTTTGAAGGCATAGAAGGACAGTGTGTTCCTTTTTGACTGCAGTAGGTACCGGTTAAGCATGTTCACTTTAAGGAGGAGAAGGACATAGGCAGGGAGACAGGGAGTTCAGGACAGCAGGTGAGTAGGAGGGGAAAAAAGGAAGGAAGGGAAAGATAAAAGAGGGGAGAAATAGGGGACGAAGAAGAAACAAAAAGCTTCTAATCAATCAATCAATGAAACCTGAAGGGGTCTAAATGTAACCCCAAAAGAAAAAAGAAAGAAAAAAAAAAAATAACATACTGGAAGAAAGGAAACAAACTGGAAAAATATTGTTAAGGAAAACTTTCTCACCAACACACAAATCCTGGAAACCATTTGACCTCAAAAATCAAAAATTTCAAAGGACACCATAAACTAGATCAGAATATAAGATAAGCGACCTGGAGACAGGTTTGCAGTATATTGAGCAGACAAAGGTGAATATTTCCAACACACAGAGAAACACAAACCCACATGTGAAGACTGAAACCAGCTTTTAAGAAACGTGTAAGAGATCTGAAAGGGCTTCCCAG
>SJYC01016215.1:0-11403 GCA_006408675.1 Madoqua kirkii | reverse complement strand
AATTTAACTCAGAGGACTATTATGTCTACTACTGCGGGCAAGAATCCTTTAGAAGAAATGGAGTAGCCACCACAGTCAACAAGAGTCTGAAATGCAGTAGTCTACTTTTTAATATGCTGTCTAGTTTGGTCATAACTTTTCTTCCAAGGAGCAAGTGTCTTTTAATTTCATAGCTGCAGTCAGCATCTGCAGTGATTTTGGAACCCAAGAAAATGAAGTCTGTCACTTGTTTACATTTTTTCCCTATCTGTTTTCCAAGAAGTGATGGGATCAGATGGCATGATTTTTGTTTTTTGAATATTGAGTTTTAAGCCAGCTTTTTCACTCTCCTGTTTCACCTTCATCAAGAGGCTCTTTAGTTCTTCTTCACTTTCTTCCGTAAGGGTGGTGTCATCTGCATATCTGAGGCTATTAATATTTCTCCCAGCAATCTTTATTCCAACTGAGCTTTATCCAGCCTAGCATTTCCCATGGTGTACTCTGCTTATAAGTTAAATAAGCAGTTAAAGAAGAACTAAAGAGATCTCTTGGTGAAAATGAAAGAGGAGAGTGGAAAAGTTGGCTTAAAACTCAACATTCAGAAAACGAAGATCATGGCATCTGGTCCCATCACTTCATGGCAAGTAGATGGTGGGGGGAAACAGTGGAAACAGTGACAGATTTCATTGTCTTGGGCTCCAAAATCACTGCAGATGGTGATTGCAGCCATCAAGTTAAAAGACGCTTGCTCCTTGGAAGAAAAGTTATGACCAAACTAGACAGCATATTAAAAAGCAGAGACGTTACTTTGCCAACAAAGGTCCGTCTAGTCAAAGCTATGGTATTTCCAGCAGTCATGTGTGGAAGTGAGAGCTGGACTAGAAAGAAAGCTGAGAGCTGAAGAACTGATTTTTTTGAAGTATGGTGTTGGAGAAGACTCTTGAGAGTCCCTTGGACTGCAAGGAGATCCAACCAGTCCATGCTAAAGCAAATCAATCCTGATTATTCATTGGAAGGACTGATGTTGAAGCTGAAACTCCCATACTTTGGCCACCTATGTGAAGAGCTGACTCATTTGAAAGGACCCTGATGCTGGGAAAGATTGAAGGCCAGAGAAGAAGGGGACGACAGAGGATGAGATGGGTGGATGGCATCACCGACTCAGTGACATGAGTTTGAGTAAACTCTGGGAGTTGGCAATGGCCAGGGAGGCCTGGTGTGCTGCAGTCCCTGGGGTCGCAAAGAGTCAGACATGGCTGAGTGACTGAAATGAACTGAACTGAAGCAGGCTGACAGTATACAGCCTTGAAGTACTGCTTTCCAATTTTGAACCAGTCCATTGTTCCATGTCTGGTTCTAACTGCTGCTTCTTCACTTGCATTCAGGTTTCTCAGGAGGCAGGTATGGTGGTCTGGTATTCCCAGACCACCTCAATCATTTTGAATAATTGAATAATTATTTTTGAATAATCTTGAAAGATTTTCTACAGATTGCTGTGTTCCACATAGTCAAAGGCTTTAGCATAGTCAATGAAGCAGAATTAGATGTTTTACTGGAATTCTGGAATTTTCTATGACTTAAAAGATGTTGGTAATTTGATCTCTGGTTCCTCTCTGCCTTTTGTAAATCCAGCTTATACATCTGAAAGTTCTTGGCTCATGTACTATTGAAGCTTAGCTTGAAGGGTTTGAACATTACCTTGCTAGCATGTGAAATGAGTACAGTTGTGTAGTAGTTTGAAGATCCTTTGGCATTGCTCTTCTTTGGGATTGAAATGGAAACTGATCTTTTTCAGTCCTGTGGCTACTGCTGAGTTTTCCAAGTTTGTTGACATACTGAGTACAGCGCTTAGCAGCAGCATCTTTTAAGATTTGAACTACTGAGAGAGTTAACACTCAGATAGGAAGGCCAGGGGTCTCCAAGCGGCAGGAGGAGATAAACTGCAAGTTGCAGATGTTTTTTTCTTCTTTAACACAAAATTAAAGGAGGCTCCTCTAATCCTGTGTTGCCATGAGGACACTTGGTTCTGAACTTAGTGTCAGAACTTAACTTTGGGCTGCTACTAATGGCTCAGCAAACCAATGCATTTTTCTCTTAAGGAAATGTGTTTCTTAAGCTGTGTTAATGACACTATGTATTTGCTTTGGAATCTGCTTTTCTTCACATTGATTCCCCCCAAGACTAACCTTTTCTCAAACTTTGAGCTGATAATGGCTTAGCAAACCAGTATGTCTTACTCATGGAAATATTTTTCTTAAGCTATATTAATGAGACTATGCATTTGCTTGGAAATCTGCCTTTCTTCAAGATGCATGTCAATTGTTTTGTGGCTGGAAATGACTCCCCTTGTGCCATCCTATCTCAAAATGTATGTTGTGGGAGAGGAGTCTGGTGCAACACTCTCTGTCTGAGGCATTTCTTTTATCTGATAGCAGCTTGCTATCAGGTATATAATGCCCTGCTAAAAACTAGCAAGGGGTCACTCTTTCTGCCCTTTCTGATGTCTATGTTAGAAGCTTTCTCTATCCCTTTTACATGTTAATAAAACTTTGCTACACAAAAGCTTCAAGTGATCAAGTCTCAACTCTGGCTCTGGATTGAAATCTTCTCCTCCAGAGGCCAAGAAGCTGGGCATCGTTAAAGGGTCACAGCCCCAACCTTTCAATAGCTCAACTGGAATTCCATCACCTCCACTAACTTTGTTTGTAGTAATGCTTCCTAAGGCCCACTTCACTTCATACTACAGGATGTCCGGCTCTAGGTGAGTGATCAAACCACTGTGGTTATCTGGGTTATTAAGACCCTTTTCGTACAGTTCTGTGTATTCTTGCAACCTCTTCTTAATATCTTCTGCTGCTCTAAGGACCATACCGCTTCTGTCCTTTATTGTGCCCATTTTTGTGTGAAATATTCTCTTTGGTATTTCTAATTTTCATCTCTAGTCTTTCCCAGTCCATGTTCTCCTGTTTTTTCTGTTTTGCATGGTTTGGTTAAGAGGGCTTTCTTCTCTCTCTTTGATATTTTTTTTGGAACCCTGCACTCAGATGGGTGTATCTTTGCTTTTCTCCTTTGTCTTTTGCTTCTATTCTTTTCACAGCTATTTGTAAGTCCTCCTCTGACAACTAGCTCCCCTTTTTGCATTTCTTTTTCTTGGGAATGGTTTTCATCACTGCCTCCTGTACAATGTTGTGAGCCTCCATCCATAGCTCTTCAGAGAGTCGTATATCAGATCTCACCCCTTGAATCTACTTGTCACTTTCACTGTATAATTGTAAGTAAGGGATTTGATTTAGGTCATATCTGAATGGCCTAGTGGTTTTCCCTACTCTTTTCAACTTAAGTCCAAATTTTGCAATAAGGAGCTCGTGATCTGAGCCACAGTCAGCTCCAGGTCTTGTTTTTGCTGATTGTATAGAGCTTCTCCATCTTCAGCTGCAAAGAATATAATCCACCTGATTTCAGTGAAATGTTACCTGTCCTTGGAGGACCAGCTCCAAAGCCTTCTTCCTCTCCTGCCTTCCCCCACTTCCTCTCCAGGCACCCCTGGAACCCTGCACTTCCCTGACTGTGCCTCTATTTGTGTTGAGTTTCTTCAGCTCCCAGCACTGGGCAGGGGCCCTGTCTCTTCTCTGCTCTTCCTCCTGCTCCAGGGCATCCATGGTTCCCTCCAACCTCCTGAACACAGTCTGGCTAAAACACGAGGTGTGGGACCTGTTACTAAGACATGAAACAACCAGCTTCTTGAAGACACAGCACAACCCTTGTTTTCCCTGTGGTGCAGTAATTGTATTTGCTTTCCTTGTCTGTCTGGATGAAAATCTCTTTCTGACAGACTCTGCTATCAGATTTCTGAGCATTTATTTCCATTTACAGGCATTCCCCAATTTCAAAAACATCACCCTCTGCCAATAAACTGTAATGTGAGACCTATATCCTTTTTCCTCAATGCCATGCTGGTTTAGGAAAAGTTTCCTAGGAATACTACTTTTAGATAGCAGGAAACACCTGCATTTCCTCATGTCTCCTTACTCCAGTCACGATAGTTTTCTATAAGAAGAAAGATATGGGATCCAGCTAAACTCTGAAAGATGCTTTACTGCACTGCACTGGTGGCTCCTTGAAGGCATAGAAGAACAGTGTGTTCCTTTTTGACTGCAGTAGGGTACCTGTTAAACATGTTCAATTTAAGGAGAAGAAGAAGGACACAGGCAGGGAGACAGGGAGTTCAGGACAGCAGGTGAGTAGGAGGGGAAAAAAGGAAGGAAGGGGAAGATAAAAGAGGGAAGAAATAGGGGACGAAGA
This sequence comes from Madoqua kirkii, assembly GCA_006408675.1. Lineage (NCBI taxonomy): Eukaryota > Metazoa > Chordata > Mammalia > Artiodactyla > Bovidae > Madoqua > Madoqua kirkii. The sequence goes on along the minus strand of SJYC01016215.1, from coordinate 7,122 downwards.
AGAAACAAAAAGCTTCTAATCAATCAATCAGTGAAACCTGAGGGGATCTAAATGTAAACCCAAAAGAAAAAAGAAAGAAAAAAAAAAAACATACTGGAAGAAAGGAAACAAACTGGAAAAATATTGTTAAGGAAAACTTTCTCACCAACACACAAATCCCAGAAACCATTTGACCGCAAAAATCAAAAATTTCAAAGGACACCATAAACTAGATCAGAATATAAGATAAGTGACCTGGAGACAGGTTTGCAGTATATTGAGCAGACAAAAGTGAATATGTCCAACACACAGAGAACCACAAACCCACATGTGAAGACTGAAACCAGCTTTTAAGAAATGTGTAAGAGATCTGAAAGGGCTTCCCAGATGGCTCAGACAGTAAAGAATTGGCCTGCTTTGCAGGAGATGTGGATTGGATCCCTGGGTTGGGAAGATCCCTTGGAGGAGGAAAATGGCAACCCAATCCAGTATTCTTTCTTGAAAAATCCCATGGACAGAGGAGCGTGGCGGGCTACAATCCATGGGGTCACAAAGAATCTGGCACGACTAAACTACTAAGCAGTCACCCATGCAAGAAATCTAAACAAACAGTTCCCAGGGAGGTGACTTGTCCAGGGTCATACAGCTCTCAGAGGGCAAGAGGGCAGAGTGGAGGCCAAGACCAGGACTTCTGACATGGGTACGCAAGTGGGGAATGTGATTTTATTTTATTTAAACTGATCAAAATATGCATTCTATTTTTATCTTTTACTTAATTTTTTAACCTGGAAACCCAGTATGTGGGATCTTAGTTTCCCAACCAGGGACTGAAGCCACAACCAATTCAATGGAAGTGTTGCAGGAAGGGGGATCCCTGCCAGAACCTGAAACTGGGCTCTTGTCTAACACTTGGAAATGAATTGTCCGAGAAGACACATGTGCTGAAAAAGCAAGAGATTTTATTGGGAAAGGGCACCCCGGTGGAGAGCAGTAGGGTAAGGGAACTCAGGAGAACAGCTCTGTTGCGTGGCTCTCAGTCTTGGGTTTTATGGTGATGGGAATAGTTTCTGGGTGGTCTTTGGCCAGTCACTGTAATTCAGAGTCTTTCCTGGTGGTGCACGCACGCATCACTCAGGCAAGATGGATGCTAGCGAGAGGCAATTCTGGGAAGTGGACAGACACACGATGTCTTCTTTCTGAAACTCTTCCGGTTGGTGGTGCCTTATCAGTTCTGTATTCCGTATCAGGGTCTCCTGTCATAAAACAACTCATGGAAATGGTTACTATGGTGCCTGGCCAGGGTGGGCGGTTTCAATCAGTATGCTTCCCCTAACAGAGGCACGAATTCTTAACCACTAGACCACCAGGGAAGTCCCAGGAATATGCTTTTAATAACCCCAAAGTTTCTAGGTTTGTCTCTACCTGTCTAAACACATAGATCTAAGGTCATGCCCCTCCTGTTATACTGATATGTCTACAGTTTGGCTTTTTTATCTTAATGTTGCAAACCCAGCATCATCACGTAGACCCAGTACAGTAAGCTCTCTCACTCTTTTAGGGCCATCTTCCCCCAAAGAAGCACCATCACCTACAGTCCTGACCTGAAGGCCTGGTGAGCACAGGAAGACAAAGCCCTGTCCCCGGACATGGTCTCTGTCCTTCCCATCTCAGGCCTCAGTTTCCCTCCAGGGCCTGACACTGAGCAGGCCTCAGAGACAAAATGGTAATGAACCTGGATTCCTTATATTAACATCGCAAAAGAAATCCATTGTCTTTGTCAGCCTCAGCACAGCACCCTGGGGGAAGCCTCAAGGTGGCCAGGCCACAGGAGGAGAGAGTCTGAACCCACCACCCTCCTCTAAATTTCCCAAATTTCCCAGGTTTCTCTAAATGTCTCAAAGGACTGAGCACCCCCAACACCGCCTTCCTTCTGGGGTCACCACTCACGTCTCAGGGGTCCACGTCCTGAGCTGAGCCAATCTGAGCAGGTGTCGCCCTCCCTCTGCATGGTTCAGGGGCCCAGGTGGTGGGAAGAAGCCATCAGACACACCTGCCTCCGCAACCAGGCTCTGCTCCTGCTTCACCTGCTGCCTCAGCCATGACCTCACCTCTCAGAGCTTCCATTTCCTTCTTCTGTCAACTAGCGACAATCATCTTTTCTCAGACATTCTTCCTGAGGATGGGGAGAGGGGTGGAAGTCCTGCCCACCTGCTTACCCAGGAATCTTCTCTGGCTGCATGTGAACAAGATCCAGTTGTTCTGAGCTCTGCAGATGCAGCCACCAGCTGTGCATCTTTGAAATAAACCACACACATCAGGTCCAGATACACTTGGAGAAGCAAAAGAGAAAGTGAACGCCCTCACATTTGGATTGCTCAGATTAAATAAACACTCTGCTTACCAGGTCCCACCCTGGGCTAAACCCTGACTGTTGCTGACTCCCTCAGTTAAACAAGCCACGCCTGACGTGCCGGGTTCTTACTGACTCAGCACATCTTGCCCTGGGCTCCCCAAAGGAAGACCTGCCACCAGTACACTGTGAGCCCCTTTTCCAGTCCCACCCCTTCCCATGGGCTTCTCCCAGTCCCCTCGACCCTGTCTATCCACTCACTCTCACCAGCTGGCCAGCCTTTTTCCTCTCGATGCCACCAGCACGTGGCACAGTCCTGGGACATCGCAGCTGCTCACCACATGCTGATCATATTGTTCTTGCTGAGAGCCGTGTCCACGAGGGTTCAGAGCCCACCGTCCCCTGCTCTGCTCCCACAGTGCCTGGGAGAGGGGCCTAAGGCCACCCTTCAGCCACTCTACCCACGCCTCTACCCTCAACACTTGTGATCAGATCCTTCTCAACTTGGCCTTGACGAAAGGGATGGTACAAGTGCCTTTTGTCCCAGTGAGCCACAGGAGGAGGCTGGCCTTGGTGGTCACTGCCACTAGGTGGGTGCCTCAGTTTGTGGGATGGGCTGAGAGCACACTGCTCTTTTCTCTCCTGACTTACTTCCACCTGACAACAGATATATTTCTCTCCAAATGGAGGACTTTTCAGGAAGGCTAGTGTCCTGGTAACTCAGAAAAGTCTACAAGAGAGAGCCAGCCCTTTTCCCTTTTAGTTCCTGAGAAGAGACTCATTGTGGGGAGAGGACTGAGCACGTGCCAGGGTCTGAGCCTGCACCATCCTCACATTTCCTATTTAATTCTCACATCAGCTTGGGTTCAGAGCCCACCGTCCCCTGCTCTGCTCCCACAGTGCCTGGGAGAGGGGCCTAAGGCTACTAAGCCACTCAACCCAGGCCTCTACCCTCAACACTTGTGATCAGATACTTCTCGACTTGGCCTTGATGAAACGGATGGTACAAGTGCCTTTTGTCCCAGTAGGCCACAGGAGGAGGCTGGCCTTGGTGGTCACTGCCACTAGGTGGGTGCCTCAGTTTGTGGGATGGGCTGAGAGCACACTGCTCTTTTCTCTCCTGACTTACTTCCACCTGACAACAGATATATTTCTCTCCAAATGGAGGACTTTTCAGGAAGGCTAGTGTCCTGGTAACTCAGAAAAGTCTACAAGAGAGAGCCAGCCCTTTTCCCTTTTAGTTCCTGAGAAGAGACTCATTGTGGGGAGAGGACTGAGCACGTGCCAGGGTCTGAGCTGGCACCATCCTCACATTTCCTATTTAATTCTCACATCAGCTCTAGGAACCCTCGGCTCCACTGTACAGATAAAAAACTGAGAAGCAAAGATCCCACAGCCTGAGAGTCCTGCAGACGGACGGCTGATGGACTTTTCTGCTTTGTCCCAAGCAGAAGGGGCTTCAGGTTTCCTGGAACCCTGACCCCTCGTGGAGGCCTGCTTGACCTTCCATCAGGGCTGCTTCATCCCAGGAAATGTCCCTGGGCCATCACGGCAACCTGCACCCTGCTTTTAGGGGAGGGACATAAGAGTGATGGGCGTTATTTCATGAGGACCACACACTATTCTTTGGTTTTACAATCACCCCTAACAAACACTAGGAATTCAATTCGATTTTGCAGATAAGGAAAAGGGGTTGGGGGGAGTGGAGTGGGGAAGGGACAGGCAGGGGATTTCTTCCAGTAACTCAGGGACTTCTGTTTGGCAGGAGAACGTCAGCAGCTGTCTTGCAAAAGTCCATTTGTCCAAACACCACACACTCATGCTCTGTCCACAGAGTTCAGAGTTCAGGCTGGAACAGACACGCCTGAGCACAGACTCAGAGGGGTCAGGGGGTAAACGTTCAGCTGCCCTGCCCACTAACCTGCACAAGTTCGCCTTCTGACGCCACAAGAGCTGCCGGGACTCAAGGATGACTCCTTCCTGGAGCTTGGGATCCTCTGGGAGTCACCCCTACAGGAGGGCTGTACAGGGAGGAACAGTGGGAGGCAGGGGTTTTCTTGGATGGAAAATCTGAGCACAGTCACCGCTTCTGCCTGTTCACCTTAAACCTCAGGCAGAAACCCAGGAAGGAAGGGGCAGGGAAAGCACGTGGGCTCCGCCATGGGACACCTGCCGGCATGAGGGTGCCCAGGTCCCGCTTCCTCAGTGCCTCTACCACAGGACAGCTGGTGGCCCTGAGCTGCGGGTGGGCATCTCAGAACTTACCTCCTGCCCAGGTAGCCCCTGCAGCGGGCCTGGAAGCCGATGATGCAGTCCATAATCTTCAGGTCCTGCTCCTTCTCAAGGTGGGCCAGCATGCTGTCCCAGAAGAAGACCTTGCTCTCTCTGATGTGGTACAGGTTGCTGTCGAGCTCAAGGGCCTCGATCTAGAGGAGGAGAGCAGGCTGCTAGCCCTCTCCAAGAGGCTACCCCTGCCACTAAGGAACCCTGGAGCAAGGCCAAAGTCGAGGGAGGGCCTAGAGCTAGGGTTGGGCCTATTGCTGTAGGCAGCCTCACCTGGTAGAGGGAAATGAGACTGAAAGGAGGCAGGGAAGTGGGCAGGTGGGGGTCAGCAGCACAGGGCGGATAACGAGACAGACTTGTAAGGAAAGAAAATCCTCGGCCCTGAAAGGAACTTACCTGCAAACATCTCTGCCCACGTGCGTTTCTAACCAAGGTGGCAATCGACATGGGGGTTAAGGCAGCATTACTTTAAATATTTAGAGAAACAGAGTTTCTTTCAACAGGCATTTTAAAGTCATGAGTGGCTTCAACATCCTAAGGAGCCAGAGGAGTCAAGCACGAAGGCCAAGCAGTGTGGGGCCACGTGCAGGATGGTGGGCGAGGACCAGAGCTGGCTTGGGAACAGCACTGTGTCAGTAAAGTCTCTTGTCACCGGGTGTCATTGACGGAGAGACTGAGTACAGCCTGGCTCGTCACACATCCAAGAGTAACCAACTGTGAAGTGTTCTGTGCAAACAGCACAGCATGCTGAGAAGGACCAGCTTTAGTCTAAGCTTGGACCTCTGCAGACTCAGGACACTCCTGCTGGGTTAGGGCCAAGCCCCAGGGACAAGCCAACTAGGGAAGGTGCGCCAGCTGGTGTGACGGCAGCTCTGCCACTTACTGGCCACACCTTGCTGATGTTTGGGGTGTCTGGTTGTTTCAAGTAGGGACTGCGCTACTGAACTTGGTGGGGAGGAGTCAGGCTTGCTGCTCAACATCCTACAATGCACAGGACAGTTCTGGAAGTAAAGACTGGTCCAGCCCCCTCCCCTCTAGCAGGGCAATGTGGCGGCTGAGAGGCCCTGCCGCAGAGTACTGACAGTGCAGTGCTAGGCGGCCCAAGACCGTGTAACTCGTGTTCTCTGATACAGTGCTGGTCACCCCCATTTTCCGTGTGTGGCAACCAAGACTCAGAGAGGTGAATTTTCTGGCCCAAAATAACACAGAGATAGAGCTCCACTACAAACTCCAGAGCCAGCACCTTTAGCACAAAGCTCGCTTCCTTACCTGCACCTAATAATAGTACACAACCTGAGCACCTCACAGGACTGCTGCAAGCTTCTAACAAAACTGCACATGTGATGGTGAATAAGTACCTCCCACCTGGGCCCAACTCAGGGTTCAAGGTCATAGAAGTGTCTCTCTGTCTCCCAAGAAGTTTCGGCCGCACGTCGGCCGCACGTTCCTTCACATGTGCTCCTCACTTTGCAGTGAAGTGGATGATGCAGAAATCTGCTTTGTCCTTCAGCTGCTTGGGCTTCTGGAACTAGGGGTGGGAGTCCTGCTCCTGCTCCACGTTCTCCTCGAAGCTCTTTCCCGTGGCTTTGTGGAACCACACTCCTTGTCCAGCAGGGCAAGGATGCCAAGGGGCCTGCATTGAGGGAACAATGCATCCTGCAGATGAGCTTGACCTGCAAACCTACCCATTGTCACCAGAAACTCCAGATTTTCATCAGAATGTGGGCAGTTCTTCCCTCACCATGGGAAAAATAAGAAGCCTTACTGAAAGCACTCAATTTAAGAGTTCTAGTTTAAGAAGCCTCTTCTGGTATCCAGGCTGCAGCCGACACAACTGAACCCAATGACCCATGACAGTGGTTCTCCAGTGAGCGCACTGGGAATCATCTGGTGGGGTTGACTGGCTGTGAGGACCCCTGACCTATGTCCAGAGGCTGCCCTCAGTTGTGCTCCGGCCCTGGAGTTCCTCTCAGACCCTCTGCCACAAGCTGTATGGCTTCACAGCTATGCCATAAGTGGTGACATTAGAACACCATTCTGGAGGAAGTGCCCCCAGAGCCCCAGAACCTTCTGTGCATGGAGTTTACAAGACAAAAGACCGACTTAGACAATGTGGGGACTGTCTGACAGGACAGGAGCCACATGGGTTCTTAAAAAAAGGTTCATCATAGAAGTAAATCATTCCATGTTAGGATGGTGGGCAGTTCCAGCCCCACCCTCACCCTTATCCCACCTCAGGTAATGCTACCGAAAGTTACGCATGGGAGGGCCCCTCTGCTTGCCACTCAAAAGCCAGTAAACAGGCAAGTTGGTGGAAAGGGAAGTTTGCTTTATTTCAGATGCTGGCAACTGCAAGGGAGGGTGGCAGACATCTGTCCTAAGCCTGACTCCTCACACCCCCAACACAAGCAAGGGGTGAGAGCATGTATAGACAGAGTTGAGGGGCTGGGGGGGGTTACGTGCAGAAACAGCACAGTCATCTCTAACAGTCATCTTCAATTGGTCATCAG
>SJYC01016214.1:0-102662 GCA_006408675.1 Madoqua kirkii | reverse complement strand
TACCCATGAGTTCACTGGGATTTTGAAAGGCGAGACAGCCTACCCCAAGTTACAAGCTATTTGGTGACGGAGCGGGGATTTTTCCCCAAGTCATTCCGACACCTGAGCCTGTACTCTAACCTCAGCAGGCCTCCACATCCCTAGAAAGTCAAGGAATGTCTCTGGATATCAGTTTACCTGTAAAATGAGTGGTTTGGATTACTCCTCACGCTACTACTAGTGATAATACCAGTTACCACTTACCAAATACAAGTGTGAGGCAGGCAGTGTGCTAGACACTTACACAATAATCTCACTTCAAGATGGCCATACTTATCTCCAATTTACAGATTAGAATCCTAAGGCTCAGAGAGACTAAAAACCTGCCAGGACACCTTCGGACTCTCCCAGACAGAGATGTCAGGATTCATGATGCTGAGTACACACTGGGGACTGACTTACCTCACTGGCCAGGTCCCTCTTAGCTTTGGCTGCCAGGAAGGCCAAGGAGTCAAGACGCAGATCAAACGCTTTTGCCTTCTGGTTTTCCCAGCTGCTCTTATACAGTTTCTAAGGGTAGGAGAAAAGAGATCATCCTGAAGTGAGAGGACTTCCCTTAGTCTCTGTAAAAACCTCTCCAGGAGGCAAACACCCATTACATCCTTCCATAGAAACCCTGAGACCCAGAGAAACCTATAGCCTGAATATAACCAGGCCTTCTTGTTCCTACCTTAAGGCCTCTTGCCCTACAGGGCTTTGGCTGAAAGAAGCAGACATTGAACTCCTGAAGCCCTGGAAAGTACTAAGGGTCTTCACGGAAGTCTGGTGACAGGTCACAGGTAGAATTGAGACAGTCATTTCCTAGGCAGGTTGATAAGAAGTCTAGGGGTCCCCAAAGAGAGAGGGGTCTGGAATTCTCAAGGAGGAAGAAAGGACAAACTTATTTCTCTACATTCCTTAGGATTATATAACAACAATGTATTCTGCCTGAGGACAGTCTCTGGATTAAACCTTCTGGCTAATTCTGTTTTCTTAAAATGTAAATTATGGGAGTAGGTCTGGTGAGGTCTTTACAACCTCCAGACCTTCTTTGGATTAGTTGGAGAATATATAAACTCATTGCTAAAACTAACAAGGGGGTACTCTTTCTACCCCCTTCTGATGCCTATGTCAGAAGCTTTCTCTATCTCCTTTATACTTTAATAAAACTTTATTACACAAAAGCTCTGAGAGATTCAAGCCTCGTCTCTGGCCCCGGATTGAATGCTTCTCCTCCGGGGGCCAAGAATCCCGGCGTCGTGATTCAACAACAACCTTTCAGAATGACACCGCACAGCACACAGCAGCACTTCTGAAGAGTCTGCTCCCTGCCTCTGCACACCCCACCAGCCCAGCAGCTGCTCCTGCTGCGCCCCTTTCTCTTTCTGAGCCCAGCCTCTAGCGTATGTGGGTCTTTCCTTTGCTCCTCCCACTTCCTATCCTGCCCCTACCTCCATATTCAAGTTCTTTCTTCTGGAAAGTGAAAGTCGCTCAGTGGTGTCTGACTCTTTGCGACCCCATGGACTGTAGCCCCCTAGGCTCCTCTGTCCATGAGGTTCTCCAGGCAAGAATACTGGAGTGGGTAGACATTTCCTTCTCCAAGACATCTTCCCAAACCAGGAGTTGAACCCAGGTCTCCTGCATTGCGGGCAGATTCTTTACCATCTAAGGCTCCCTCCATTTCTGTGTGTGAATCAATTTAGCTTCTGTCTCTCCTTCCAGTTCTCCCCCCTCTCCCAAATACTTGCATCAGGACCCCAAAGACCTGGGAGACCAGCAAAAGAGCCAGGAAAGACTCTTCCTTAGAAGAAAGAGAAGAAACGTTGGAACCCCACAAGCTTCTGTGCCTAAGGAATAACTGCTCTGAGCGTGCTCCTCCCTGTGCTTGCCGTGTATCAGCTCACTGAGACTTCAGGGCAACCCAATGTAGAGGGAAATAAAAGTGCCCTCATTTGCCAGTGGGACTGCAGAGAGCAAAGAAATTGCCCACGGTTGCATACCTAGTAAGTGCTAAAAACCCAGACAGTTTGGAGCCAATTTCTGAGCTCTTTTTCACTCTCTTCTCTTTCACTATTCTTACGTTGTTTCAACTCCAACCCCGGAATAACCAGTGCCTCCTACTCCAGCATATAGCCGATGCTGATCCCTACCAAAGGTTGTCTGCATGACGCCTGCACGCGTGTGTGCGTGCTCCATTGCTTAATGGCGCCTGGCTCTTTTGTAACCTCAGAGACCGTAACCCACCAGGCTTCTCTGTCCCTGGGATTTTTCCAGGCAAGAATACTAGAGTGGGTTGCCATTTCTTCCTCCAAGGAATCTTCCTGACCCAGGGATTGAACCGGCATCTTCGGTTTGGCAGGCAGATTCTTTACCACTGAGCCACCAGGGAAGCCCCTCCTGCCCACTAATACTGGTGAGGAGTTTACAATAACCAGATGTACACAGGCAACCTCACCGACACAGACACACTGATACAGCTGGTGGGCTTTACAGATCAGGTGCCTACATACAGGAAAGTAGAGCCCTCGGCCACCTCCTGTTCCCGCCTGTACCTCGCTGAGATTGGCAGCGTTGGCTCGGGCCTGTAGGAAGAGAGGCTCATCTTTGCTAATGCTGTACTGATGGACGGACTGCTCGTGCTCTGCCTTGTAGGCAACCTGTGGGGAGAGAACACTGGGTCAGGAGCAGAAGGCAAAGGAGGAGGTGGCTGGCTGCTCGGTTCTTCCGTCTTACATGGAAAATCCATTACAAGATCGATCAGGCCAGATGCTGGCTGGCAGCATGCAGGAAATGAGGCTTAAGGCAGGATAGATGAGTAGGGAGTGAGCAGCAGTGAGCCGCTGGGAGGAAAACGTGGCCAGGGGACCGATCTGAGAACCCCTCTAAGGTTCTCATTTTCCCTTAAAGAAAGTGAAAATGTTAGCCGCTCAGTCGTGCCTGACTCTCTGTGACCCCATGGACTATAGCCTGCCAGCCTCCTCCGTCCATGGGATTCTCCAGGCAAGCATACTGGATTGGGTTGCCATTCCCTTCTCCAGGGGATCTTTCTGACCCTTGAACCTGGGGTTTCCTGTATTGCAGGCAGATTCTTCACCGTCTGAGCCATCAGGGAAGCCCCATTTTCCCAGGAGGCATCAGCTTCCCCAAGCTGTTCCCATCCACAGTGTCCATGGCCACACAAATGACCCACTAGAGGGCTAAGATGAACATGGACTCCCCAAGTAGGAAAAATAAGAAGTATCTCCTGCCTCCTGCACCCCCTGATCAAACCTAGCACATCCACAGGAAGTGACACCCAGAAGGGGAACAGTGGCCAGAAAGGCAGCAGGAGTGAGCATCTTCTCCATGGAAACCGAATCGCTCCCGCTCTTTTGCTCTTGCCTTCTCTCCCACTTCCCAGCCTGCGTTTCCATGCAGTGGATTTCTGCCGACTCTGAATTATGTTTATTGCATCCTTTCTGGCAGATGTATCTGGACCTTTCCTAGAAAGGAAAGCTAGGAACGTCCTGGCCAGATGGCAGCAACTACACCTGCTCATCTGTTGATCCCTAACGCGTAAATACCATACGTGGTGTTTCACTGTTCTACCTTCCACATTTGAGCGCAAGTGGGCGTCAAGGGCACCGTCTCACAAGCAAACGCTATCCTCCTCTAAGATAACCCTCTACAGGCTCCAGAATTCTGGAGTCCTTGATGAGGGAGAGAGAAGGAGAAAGAAAGAAGAAGGACCAGGCAAGATTGAAAACTGAAAAGGAATGATGTCAGTTGACATCTGTCCTTAGCAACCAGAGGAGAAATACAGTGAGTGAGGTAGGGAGGCCTCGAAGTCTGTGGAAAGCAGGGTCCAGCCTATTTAAAGGGAAGGCTCTTTGGCTCCTGGCTTGTGGCTGGGCAGCACCTGCTGTGGTCCCGGAGGTTCCCAGGCCCATGACACAGCAGCTCGGAGGAGAAAGGGCAGCCCGGGACTCACCCCGCTCTGCAGCTCCTGGCTCTTCTTGGCGTGCTCCATCTGGGAGCTGTCGGCCACACTGGTGAACTTCAGCTCATCTACCCTCTGCCTGTAGTTTTTCTGTTTCCAAAGAAAAGAGACTCGGTAGCATTAGATAGGGCTGTCCCCACCATCACATAATACAAACACCCACATACTTTCTGTGACCCAAGAATTTTCCCAAGGGGGATGGTCCAGCTATTCCTTTAGCTTAAAGAGGACCACCCAGACCTGAGACTTTCAGCCTGGTGAGCTTGTTTTAGTCGCTTCTGCTGAATGGGGACTTGCATCTTCCCTTCAGTGAACCCTGTGCGTCACCATGAGCCCTGGGATGGATCCATTTTGTAAACCTAGATCTGACATAGGAGAGCTGAGTGGAGGGAACTTGGACTTGATAGCCATGAATCCTGAGGTCCAAATCTCCCCCAACCTCCTGGTTTCACGGCCTTGGGCAGACCCTTGGATCCGCGGAGCTGCTCAGGCTTGGACTGTACAATGTGGGAAACCATAGAAGCTGCTTTACTGCGGGTGGTGCAGAGGCTTCAAAGCCTCGCTTCCCACGAGGGGAGTCCTTGGGCAGAGTAAGTCATCACTGTGCCCGCAGTCACTGTTGTTCACAGTGCTGTCAGGACGTTCCAGGAAGTACTGTGACCGGAAAGGCCAGGAGCCACATCCAGAAGGCGGTGGCCAGGTGGGTTCTGCCCTCACAGCTCTCCGTGTTCCAGATTACTGAGGGCTTGTCTTCCTCGTGTCCTCATCTCAAGCTGCAAAGCCACTGGCAAAAACTACACATGCTAATTCTGTTCCCCAGCGGGGACTTCTTGTCCTTCCCGGAGGTTTAGTTCCTCTGGCTTTTCCATTGGAGTTGCCAAAGCTGATGGGAAGGGAAGCCGCTGAGAATGGCTTATTGAACAAAAACTTGTGGGGAGATCACAGGTGAGCAGAGCCCCCAGTGCCGTCAGCAAGAGGACTGCTGATACCAAATGAAGTACAAATAAGGACTGGAATATTGAAAGTTTCGAGCTTCCTCCCATGAGGAAGAAAAGAAATTCTACAAAAAATATTCCAAAGAGACTTGTACTTTCCCTTTCTCATTAGAGCATGTTGAATGGGAAAACTCCTTCACCACATAATTGAAGGAAGTCACATTGCCTTTCCACGGGTGGAAATCCCTGGGTGTCCCAGCCTCTGCATTGGTCAAATCAGAAGTGCCGAGTGAGGAGCGAAAAACCCACCCTACCCAGGGCAGAGGAGGGCTATGAAAAAGGTAAAGGAAAGGGTATCTTCCTGGCCCTCGGGGAGCTTAACAATGAGTCAGCAAGGGAGTAAGATGGGATCAGGCATGCCTAAGGCAGAAGGTCCCTTACCGCACCCCTGTCTAAGACAAATGGGGCTCGGCTTGTTCCACTTGGATTTCAACTGGTCTCAAAGAAGTTAAGTGATGGGAACCCTCAAGGGTATTTTCTTCTCTCTACCTTCCTTATTCAAACACCCTAACCTTGAATGTGTCTATGTCTGAGAGAAGGATGAGTGCAGTGGATTAATGAGAATAAATTAGAAAAGGTGCTCTGGTAATCTAATATTGCTTAATTGTCCAGAGCTGGTGCATTGGACCAAAACATTACATACAGATCACACCTCTGGAAATGTAACTCTGTCTTACCTTCCATCTATGTAAAATGGGGATGTGAATATATTAATACTAGTGTCTACTCACAGAGGAGTAATAAATGTGAGTGATAAATGAACCATGGGTGTGTAACACACTCACAGTCATCAATGAGTGACAGCACTGGCTGCATAATTATTATCAGCCTATAAATGGCAGCTGTGATCAGCACTATGATTACCATATGCAAGAAAAATGCCGACTCAGCCTTCCTGGCACCAAAATAAGAACCCCCTTTGAAGATTCCAAACGGGGTTCTGGAAATAGTCACATTTGCAAATGAAATGTCCTTCAAAAGTCCTCCTCTGCCTGCTGCCAACACCAGCTGTACATGGAGTAAAGAGAAGCACAGGCTTGGAGCCACAGGGATCTGGGGAGGATCCGAGCCAACCTTCTCATTTTTATAAGAGAGAAGGAGGATTGGAAAGGTTGAATGACTTGCCTAAATTCTATGGTGAGTCTACGGCACACAGATGGTGAGAACTGCGGTTCAGCCGCTTAGTCCTACTCTGCAACCCCATGGACGGCATGAAGCACGCTAGGCTTCCCTGTCCTTCACCATCTCCTGGAGTTTGCTCAAACTCATGTCCATCGAATTGGTGATGCCATCCAACCATCTCATCCTCTGTTGTTCCCTTCTCCTCCCCAATCTTTCCCAGCATCAGGCGTATTTCCCCCCTCCAAAAGCATGAGAATACTGACCTCTAAATACCAGATCCTCTGATTCAGAAGCAACCACACACTCCTTACACAGCAAACACATTTCCTCTGTCCTAATTGTATATCACAACCGTTCTGACCCATCGATGCAAGTACTACTTAAATTGGTTGGCTTCTTACAAATACTTCCCAGGAAGCGTAAGGGTGTAGAAAGCTAGTTCAGGGTGAGCTACACATGCAAAATGAAGAAGTACTCCCCTGTCTCACTCAAAAACTAAGCCTAGGGGTTGAGGAGAATTCAGAGGGAAAGATGGCTCTCCGGGGTCACTTGGGCTGAGAAGGACGAGAAGCCAGGGGGTTGGGCTCAGGTTACCTCGCTGACCAGCTGTCCAGCCTTCTTGGCCTGTTCCAAGTTGAGACTGCCCTCGGTCAGCCACCCGACCCCTTTCATCCACGCCAGGTCAGCCTTGTACTGCAGCTGCAAGAGGAAGACCAAGCTTAATCAAGACACATGGACGTGGACCAGGAGAAGTTAACGGAAACTTGGGAAAGCGCTCACTCCTGCATTTTCTCTGCCCTTCATCTTATAGTCAGGCAGAACTCTGCTCAGGAGTGAAGCCACTACCCACCCTGTAATCAAACGAGGCTAATTCTACCTTAGTTCTGAAACACCACCACGTTCACCAAAAAGGAGGGCTTTTCAGACTTTTTGCCTAAGGACTTTATCTGCCAACCTGCTATGCTTCCTACATGTTACTTTACAACATTTGTCACTTTACCACTTTCAGCACTTGCTTTTCTCTTTGCTCATCCCATTACCAACACACCTTGACTTTCACAATAGCTCGGAGATCCAGCCCTCCACCCTCTGGTCTCCACTATCTTGATTCTAACTCCATCTCTCTCTCTACCTCCCCATCCATCCTCCCTGAGCCTGGCACATCTCCAACAGTTCTTCCTGGTCTGGAGTCGCCTAACAGACTCATGGACAAGTTCTAAATCACTCTGAAAGTGTCACCATATCCAGCTGCAAGAGCTGCATGGGGAGAGCGGGCTGAGTCAGAGCTCACCTCGCTCTGGAGCCCGTAGGCTTTCTTGGCCCAGAGAGTCTTCATATCTTCGGGCAGCACAGTGTATTCGTGCAGTTTTTTCCTGTAGTCCAGGTCACTGGCCAGAGCTTGGGCCTTCTTAGCATGCCTGATGTTGACCATGTCCATGGGCAGGTGAAAGTGGGTCTTACTCTCTTCGAAGCCTTTCTTATATTCAACCTTGAAGGCACCAAAACACACTGTATTACTGGGAGGCTGCCTTGGCGGGAGTGATGTGAAAACAAATGCAGCAAAGAAGCCCAGGCTTCCATGAGGAACTGGCACTCTGGGCAATGCCACCTGTCTGTCCAGAGCGTGAGATCCGAGCCCTGGCTCTGCCAGGTGATGGCACCTGGGAACTGAGGTTTCACCCTACTTTGTCTCTGCGAGAAATGCCTCCTAACTCTTTTCACCCAGCTGCTCTAGGAAGAAAACACTCAATCCATGGTTTCTGTGGAAGCTTGGAGAGGCAAATATAGCAAAGTGAGGGCTCCAGGGTCAGCCAAGCTTGAGTTCAAATCTGATCTGAACTTTGCCAGCTAGATGGCCTCTGGGAAGTCACATCACCTCTCTAAAGGCTCATTTTCCTTGGAGGGCTGTTGTGAAAAGTAAATAAAATAGGAGCCAAAATCCACTTAGTGCAGGGATGGTATACAGCAAACACCTGATAAATGCTGGCAATGAGGGGGTCAATGAGGATGGATGGTGGTGATGATGATGGTGATAGTATGATGGTGGTGATGATGGTGTGATGGTGTGATGGTGAGGAAGTGTGGTACAGTAGAAAAAGTCTAGGAATAAGTTAAGAGTTCTTAACTTCTAGGGTCTAATTCTCTATTCCTCAGCCACCACCACTGATACATTATGACTTAGGGCAAGGCCATCTTTTACGGCCCCATTTGCTCCAACTGTAACTATGCAAAATCAGTTTTGTTCTCTGTCTAAACTGAAGCCAAATGCTCAGTGTCTCTGTATACTTCATGACTGAGGACATGAGAGGGCTTGTTCCATAGGGCACATCCAAAATGGTTATAAGATGCCAATTCTCTTATTCTGCTCAAGCCCTGGTTCCTCCATGACTCACCAGGTAATCATAACTGACTGCACCACCGAAGCAGCATAAGCCAGCCTCACCATCGTAAAGCGGAGCTGACGACCATGCCTCCTTTTTGCCTGTTCGGTGTTGACAGGAAAGTCTTAACTGGAAACCAAATCTGACCCTTTTGGCAGACCACTCCTTTCCGAAAGGTTTCTGCTAAGGGATACGTACCCTGTCAACCCCCTGCCACTATAGTTGTTTACAAGCACTACCATTTTGAATGGCTGGAACCTGCTGCTGCTGCTGCTGCTAAGTCGCTTCAGTCGTGTCCGACTCTGCGACCCCAGAGACAGCAGCCCACCAGGCTTTCCCGTCCCTGGGATTCTCCAGGCAAGAACACTGGAGTGGGTTGCCATTTCCTTCTCCAATGCATGAAAGTGAAAAGTGAAAGTGAAGTCGCTCAGTCGTGTCTGACTCTTTGCGATCCCCTGGACTGCAGCCGAGGCTCCTCCGTCCATTGGAGTTTCTAGGCAAGAGTATTGGAGAGGGGTGCCATTGCTTCTCCTGGCTGGAACCTAGATGCCCCAACTGTTGGCTAAACAAACATCTTGAATACCACTTGTGTTTGCACGAGAGGATTCATCCAGGACACCACCTCAATAAACAGAATGCTTCCTGTCTAACGCTCCCAACATCATTAAACTCCATTAGAGAGACACCAGGTGTGTGTTGCTTCCTCTTACAGCCCCAGTGTCTCACACAATATCTTGTGCAGAGCAGCTGTTTAGTAAACATTTCAGAGCGAATAGATGTGGCCTTGCATCCTGTACCATGAACAGCAGATGCCGGTCACCCTTAGAGACCACACACTTCTCATCTACTTTAAAAGAACAGTAGTCTTTGCCAAGATAAGGGAAGAAAACATTTCCCACATAATCCAGGAAAGAAATCACAAGCGGAAGTGGAAAAATAACAGTCTCAGGTGAAGCAGGCTGGGAAAAACTTTCACAGCAACACAGCCCTAAGTGAGGGGGTTGAGGAGTAGAAAAGATTTTACCTCACTGCTCATCTTGGCAACCTGAAGGGAGTGCAGCAGCCTCGAGTCTGTAGTTCCTAGGACTTTGCCTTTTGCTTTTTCATACTCCTCTTTGTATTTAATCTGGAGAGAAAGAGGAAAGTCAACTGTGAGAGATAAACTTTGCCATGGGAGGGACTGTGGTTAGTGCAAGGGGGACCATGTCCAAGTGACAAGTGCAAGGGAAACCATTCTGAAAAAAACACCTCCCAGTCTTTCTCAAACCCCGTAGAAGATTAAAGCGTAGCAATGTTTACAGTGTTAACAGTCATTATTTTTTTCTGCGGGACCACTGATGTTTTACTGAAACCGGTTTTTATGCATTTCTGAGTTAATGAGAGAAACCTACATTGCTTGCAAGCTCTCCGGAAGCTTTGCAGCCAGCAGAGACATGGCATCCAGCTTCATCTCAAATCCTTTCCCCTTTGTCTTCTCCCAGCCTTCTCTGTACTTAACCTGACAAACAGAATCACAGGTGAATGGGAATCACTGTCCAGTCTTGCCAAAAGTTGAACAGAAGTTTTTAAAATTACAAAGTTGGCGCCTATATCTGTTTACAGAGCAGAATCTTGGCTGTTACTACCGAAGTGATAATAACAATGATTAACACTGTTGATTCCCTCACTGTAGAGCCACGTGGGGCAATGATGGGGATAGGACAATGAGAAGACCCATGGGTTCATCCTAGCACTGTTGCTGCCTGACCATGTGACCTTGGACAAATTACTTCACTTTTTTGGTCCTCAGTTTACCATTTGCAAAAATAATATCATATATCTGTCTAAGGGGCTTTCCACGTGGCGCTAGTGGTAAAGAACCCGCCTGCCAATGCAGGAGACATAAGAGATGTGGGTTCGATTCCTGGGTGGGAAAGATCCCCTAGAGAAGGGCATGGCAACCTACTCCAGTATTCTTGCTTGGAGAATCCCATGGACAGAGGAGCCCAGTGGCAGTAAGGATATACCGTATACATGAGAACAGATACCCTAAATGCATAAAGTGCAAACAGATACAGGGTATTGTTGTTGCCATGGTAGTAACTCCTGGCTCTCTTGATACCAAAGCCCATGCCACCAACTGTGTCTCTGCAATAAATAACTCCAAGGGGTTATATGAATATAATATATATGAATAATTCCATATATAATGCCTATCCCAGTGTTCAGCACAGAATAAGCATACAAAAAAGATTATTTTCTCCTTTTTAAATTTTTAATTAAAGTATAATTTATAATACTATGCCAGTTTCAAGTGTAAAGCAAAGTGATTCAGATATATGTAAAGACAGATATATATACACATATATACATAAATGTTAACATATATATCCTTTTCAGTTCCTTTACATTATAGATTATTACAAGATATTTGGTATAGTTCCCTGTGCTATGTAGTTCAGTTCTGTACAATCACTCAGTGGTGTCCAACCCTTTGCGACCCCATGAACTGCAGCACACCAAGCTTCCCTGCTATATTGTAGGTCCCTATAAATCACTGCAGATGGTGATTGCAGCCATGAAATTAAAAGACGCTTACTCCTTGGAAAGAAAGTTATGACCAACCTAGATAGCATATTCAAAAGCAGAGACATTACTTTGCCAACAAAAGTCTATCTAGTCAAGGCTATGGTTTTTCTAGTGGTCATGTATGGATATGAGAGTTGGACTGGAAAGAAAGCTGAGCACTGAAGAATTGATGCTTTTGAGCTGTGGTGTTGGAGAAGACTCTTGAGAGACCCTTGGACTGCAAGGAGATTCAACCAGTCCATTTAGAGATGTGGGTTCGATTCCTGGGTGGGAAAGATCCCCTAGAGAAGGGCATGGCAACCTACTCCAGTATTCTTGCTTGGAGAATCCCATGGACAGAGGAGCCCAGTGGCAGTAAGGATATACCGTATACATGAGAACAGATACCCTAAATGCATAAAGTGCAAACAGATACAGGGTATTGTTGTTGCCATGGTAGTAACTCCTGGCTCTCTTGATACCAAAGCCCATGCCACCAACTGTGTCTCTGCAATAAATAACTCCAAGGGGTTATATGAATATAATATATATGAATAATTCCATATATAATGCCTATCCCAGTGTTCAGCACAGAATAAGCATACAAAAAAGATTATTTTCTCCTTTTTAAATTTTTAATTAAAGTATAATTTATAATACTATGCCAGTTTCAAGTGTAAAGCAAAGTGATTCAGATATATGTAAAGACAGATATATATACACATATATACATAAATGTTAACATATATATCCTTTTCAGTTCCTTTACATTATAGATTATTACAAGATATTTGGTATAGTTCCCTGTGCTATGTAGTTCAGTTCTGTACAATCACTCAGTTGTGTCCAACCCTTTGCGACCCCATGAACTGCAGCACACCAAGCTTCCCTGCTATATTGTAGGTCCCTATAAATCACTGCAGATGGTGATTGCAGCCATGAAATTAAAAGACGCTTACTCCTTGGAAAGAAAGTTATGACCAACCTAGATAGCATATTCAAAAGCAGAGACATTACTTTGCCAACAAAAGTCTATCTAGTCAAGGCTATGGTTTTTCTAGTGGTCATGTATGGATATGAGAGTTGGACTGGAAAGAAAGCTGAGCACTGAAGAATTGATGCTTTTGAGCTGTGGTGTTGGAGAAGACTCTTGAGAGACCCTTGGACTGCAAGGAGATTCAACCAGTCCATTCTAAAGGAGATCAATCCTGGGTGTTCTTTGGAAGGAATGATGCTAAAGCTGAAACTTCAGTACTTCATTGGGAAAGACTCTGATGCTGAGAAGGATTGGGGGCAGGAGGAAAAGGGGATGACAGAGGATGAGATGGCTGGATGGCATCACCAACTCGATGGACGTGAGTTTGAGTTAACTCCGGGAGTTGGTGATGGACAGGGAGGCCTGGTGTGCTGCAGTTCATGGGGTGCAGAGTCGGACACGACTGAGCGACTGAACTGAACTGAACTGGTTATTCACCTCTCCCGTAGATGATAGTGTGCATATGTTAATCTCAAACTCTTAACTGGGCTTCCCTGGAGACCTGGTTCGATGTCTGGATTGGGAAGATCCCCTGGAGAAGGACATG
Organism: Madoqua kirkii; assembly: GCA_006408675.1. Taxonomy (NCBI): domain Eukaryota; kingdom Metazoa; phylum Chordata; class Mammalia; order Artiodactyla; family Bovidae; genus Madoqua; species Madoqua kirkii. The sequence goes on along the minus strand of SJYC01016214.1, from coordinate 90,037 downwards.
GCAACCCAGTTCAGTATTCTTGCCTGGAGAATCCCATGGGCAGAGGAGCCTGGTGGACTACAGTCCACGGGGTCCCAAGAGTGGGACACGACTTAGCAACTCAACCACCACCTCCCAGGTTAGTTCCTCTTTCCTTTCTCCTGCCCTACAATTCCCATTTAGAATAAGAAACCTAGTCATAGCCTCATTGTGACTCCTGGGAGAATCTGGTGATTAAGTTTTGTCTTCTTCAAACTTAAACTTTTTACTCACACAGCAAAGCACCAGCTAGGAGTCATCAGGATGATGATGGTGATGATGAGTGTGTATGAGTGTGTGTATGTGTGTGTTCCAGCATACACCGTATGGTGTACATGCACGAACACTGATAATTCAATTGTTGTGATCAATTTATTCTCATGAACTACCACATGCCATGAGGCAGCAACATTATAAATTACAACCTGATGGGTGCCTCTGATGAACCTCTCCATGAGGAGTGCCTGGGCCCTGTTTGCTGGACCACTCTCGCCCCTTCATTTTCACATCTGTTTATAGGCCCCACCACCTTCTCACCCATGCTCCTTGCTCACCTCGCTAAACAATTCTGCATTGGTTCTGGCCTTCACCAACTGAGGGACGTCCTGGGGCAACGTGTAATTCAACTTGTTTTTCTCATAGTCAGCACGGTAATTCACCTGTTGGATTTAAAATAAACCCACAGGGTAAGCACATGGTTTTGACATGGCAGAAGGAGAACTTTGGAGAGAATGCGCTCTTTCTCACTCTCTTTTTGTAGGCCCGTAGCCGAAAAGGAATTTCTGGAAAGGGCATTTCACAAGGAAGCCTGTAATTTTATGAATGTTTTAAATTAACAGATGGAAGATGCCAAATGAAAAGTCAAACAACTCAAAGGCATGCTCACAGTTACAAGTTTGCAAAGGACTTCCCTGTGGCTACCTCACCCGTTGGCCTCTGAAGCACTTGAGGCTATGAAACTTGTTTTTTTAAACTTCCTGCAACGCCAACCTCTCGCCATGTACAGTTAGACACTCAAAGAGTAATTATCAAATGTCTGCCCACGTTGGAAACAGACCATCTTAAACCACACACAAAAACAGCCAACCAGACATTTTATGATTCCCAATGGAAGAACACGGCATCATATGAGAAGCAGTACGCCCCCATATTAAACTTGAGCCTGACCAAACCTAGAGATCCAACTATTATTTTGTGGGCACTGGAGGCCAGAAGAACACATGTGCAATCTTCACTGGGATACAGTCAGCAAAGCTCAGATGTGGGAGACTTTATAGGATAAACAGTTCAGTTTCTTCCGCAAACAACTTGCAAGAAAAGAGATAAAGAGGAAAACTTAAGGATGAAAAGAGTCTTGAAGACATATCAACCAATCACAAAGTGTGGACCTTATCTGGAGCTTGATTCAGAAAAACTGTAAAAAAAAAAAAAAACCCCTATGAGACAACTGGAATGCTGAATGCCACCTGGACATTGGTGATGTTAAGAATTTTTGTTCATTTTTTGGTGTGATATATCAAAATTGTATAAATATGTTTAAAATTATTTTTATATTTTAGAGATTCATACTAAAATATCTGTAGATTAAATTATACAATACCTAGGATTTCCTTCAAAATAATATGGAAGGGGGCAGTGGATGTGCATACAGAAGCAAGACTGGCTACAAGTTAATTCATTGAAGCTGAGTGACGGCTGCCTAGGGGTTCATTATGCTGTCCTTTCTACTTCCGAATGTATTTGAAATGTTATAAAGTAAAGTTTAAATCAAAGAGAGTGATTTCTGGACTCTCCTAGGGGTCCAGTGATTAAGAATCTGCCTGTCAAAGCATCGGACATGGGTTTGATCCCTGGTCTTGGAAGATCCCACATGCTGCGGAGCAACTAAGCTAGCACATCACAACTACTCAAGGGTCCATGCTCCGAAACTAGAAAAGCTACCGCAGTGAGAAGCCCAAGCACCACAGCTAGAGTAGCCCCTGACTGCCACAGCTATAGAAAGGCTGCACGCATAGCGCAGGGAAGACCCAGCACAGCCAAACATAAATAAATATTAAAAATGGTAACTTGGAAAAAGAGCCATCTCACGGTTTTAACAGGACATACGACACCATCAATGGAAGTCAAATCTTTGGGGAACCGGATATCCAGAACCCTGCAAAGCAACTGCAAGTCCCCCACACGTAGCCGGGTGGAGAGGGTCTCACTTACATGACTCAGTTGCTGGGCATTGATTTTGGCTTGAACAATCTGAGGAGTGTTGGTCACAGAGCTGTACTTCAGCTTGTCGATGCTTTGCCTGTAGTTAACCTGGATGCAGAGAGGCACAAGTTGTCACCTGCACTTTGCTCTAAGATTTCCTCAGCTCCCTCCCCCTCAGCCCTATAGAGCCGTGATTCTCAAATGACCAAAGAAAAACCCGAAGATTTCAACTGGAGACAACAGACACTCCGAGTCCACTCCAAGATGGAAAAACAGTCCACTGAAGAGTGAGTGACTGAACAGGTAGGTGGCTCATAAAGAGTTCAACTGAACTTCCATTCCAGGGAATGGAAGAAAGGGTGATCATCCACATCGCTAATCAGAGAAAGGAATTTTAAAACCTACCATCTCCAGGCGAGGCCTTTTAGTCAACTAGGTTCTGGATCTGTTAGTAGCAGTCAGATCACCGTCAAACATCTCACACATGGTCTTCATGCCTCTCTTTAATTGTCCAAAGTCCAGGTGTGTGTTAGTCGTTCAGTCGTGCCCGACTCTTGGCGACCCCATGCAATCCACCAGGTTCCTCTGTCCATGAGATTTTCCAGGCAAGGATATTGGAGTGGGTTGCCATTTCCTTCTCCAGGGGATCTTCCCAACCCAGGGATCGAACCCGGGTCTCCTGTACTGCGGGCAAATTCTTTACCGACTGAGCTACGAGGGAAGCCCCCGAAGCCCAGGGCCCCACCCAATATCCTGCTCAGTATGGCAGCTTCTTTAGGCCTCCACACGGCACTTTCCAGCATCCCACTAGCCCTTACTGCTGTCCACGCGCCACCCACTGCCTCTGACCATGATCCCCCAGCAGGGGGCTCAGCCCTCACGGCGCGCAGCCTTGCACTTGTCTACTATATTCTCTCTGTCTAAACCAGAGTCTGATGTCTTTGTCATCCTACCCACTTGCTGTCACCTCCTGCTGCCACCTCCCTGGGTGACAGCTCAACCCTGTGAGTCACAGACCACTACCTGGATGGCACTCGTCTTGGCTCAGTGTTTGGCCTCATTGCGGGGGAGTAATGAGGAGTGGTGGGGACTGTGGCAAAGGGCAGAGCTACTGCTCAGCTCTGGGAGATGGTGATCTTGATCAAATGGGACTCAGAGTGGCCAGACAGTCCAGTTATCCCAAAGAAACCAGAAATCCATATTATTATATAAATTCTTACAATTTTGAATGCTGAGAAACAGTTCAGTATTTTAAAACCCCTGACCCAAGGGGAACAGACCCAGCGAAAAGCCTGAGACGGCATCTCTTCCTTGGATTCACTCCATTCTTGCCTGTTCCAACAGGAGCTAAACAACAATTACGACTGAAAAATAGCACTTACTACATGCCTAGCACTACTGCAAGTGCTTTACATTTATTTACACACTGAATCTTCCCAGCCACCCTGTGGGGAGCACTGTTATCCCCACCCCACAACATGGAAACTGAGGCACAGAGCCCTGAAGTGACTCGCTCAAGGTCACCAGCTGGTGTCAGAAAGTGTTAGTCACTCTGTCGTGTCCGACTCTTTGAGATGCCATGAACCGTAGCCCACCAGGCTCCTCTGTTCATGGAATTCTCCAGGCAAAAATACTAGAGCAGATAGCTGTTCCCTTCTCCTGGGGGATCTTCCCCACCCAGGGGTTGAATCCCGGTCTCCAGCATTGCAGGAAGATTCTTTACTGTCTGAGCCACCAGGAAAGTCCCTGGTATCAGAGCTAGGGTTCAAACCCCAGCAGTCGGCCTCCCAAAGTGGCTCCCAGACTGCATACTGTAACTGTGGTTTTGCCAATGCTGGTGTGCTTGGAACTGTTACCTATTATCGATAGATGAGTCAAGGGTTCCCTATAACCAGAGCTATCTCTGCTTAGAGAAGGAAATGCATTATGACAAATTAGAAAACAAACAAAACAAAAATCAAAAAGACTTATAAACTAGCTTCTAGAACAATATCTAAGAACAGAGTGTTCCAGATACTAGACCACAGAATCTTTTGTTGGGATTTGGAGAAAGGGGACAGCATTGCTTCATTCTGCTCAGTTAACAATTCAAAGAGAAAAGTTTTTGCACATTCTGAGTTTTAGACCTGGGGTATGTAGAAAAACTAGGAAATATGAAGCCATTTCAATGTCAAATATTAATGAGATTACACTATAGTAGTTTCCTAACACACTGAGTCAGAGGGAAAATTATCGTCTCATAATAGAGTCTAATAGAATTCCGAATTATGTGTGATAAAATGCACAAAACTGTGTTTTTTAAATGGCACATTCCTTCCTGATAATTCTGCATTAAGTATGTTGCAGAGCACAATTACTTTCCTCTGCAGGACATAATTAACACTCTCCATGATTAATTATATCTTTGCAACATCACAGATGCTTGGGCAATGCTACAGTCTACTTTCTGAAAGGTCCCTTTGCTGAGGGTAGAGTCTTATTTTAATGCTATTAGTGTTTTTAAAATCCATCTGAAAGGAATGTTCTCTAATTAAGGGCCCATGCTTGTTTATTTAATTTCAGGGCTACCTGACCAACTTTAAGACTACCTGACAGAAAGAAAGACCACAAATATAAATGGATTCCCAAACTTCCTGAAAACTCAAGTCCTACATTAAGGGCGGTAAAAATTTTCACACCGGAGCCAGGAAAATAAAAAAAGTAAAGCAGGTTGAGGTGATAGAAGAGGTGGCCACTCAGTGCCCATCACCTGCTGCCATGCAGGAACTAGGGCCACAGTGCCTATGTGAACTCACAATTTCTACATATCGTTTCAAAAACGATTTTTCTTAACACTGTGTAGCCACACCAAATACCTCTGCAACCTGGATCTGGCTCATGGGCTGCCAGTGCAGAATCTACCTCTGCTTCCAATTAATATTTCTAATCCGGTCTAGTTTAATTTATCTCTCCGACTTCTCCAGGTTGAGCTGACTCTATTTCAGGTGCTTGGTTTGATCCACTGTCTTATATAGGCAAATGGAATAGCAAGTCATGTTATACCAGGACTGCTGTTATAGGACCCTATCTAATAGTTGTAGGACCCTCTCTCATTTCGTTTGTGTTACTAAGCATTGTTTCTAGAATTCTTCTGTGAAGGTGAAAGTGTTAGTTGCTCAGTCATGTCCGACTATGCAACCCCATGGACTGCAGCCCGCCAGGCTTCTCTGTGCATGGGATTTTCCAAGCAAGAATACTGGAGTGGGTTGCCACTTCCTTTTCCAGGGGATCTTCCTGACCCAGGGATTGAACCCCGGCCTCCTGCCTGCAGGCGGATTCTTTATTGACTGAGCTACTATGGAAGTCCACTCAAAAAAAGAACTCACTCAGAACACCACTGTGAAAGAACTCACTCAGACTTCATGAGATGCTCTTGATTCCTCAAGTTTCTTAGGTAATGTATGCAGCCAAAAAGAGAAACCTGGCTTTGTAGCCAAGTTTAAACTTGAATTTCATTACGGCGAAATGAGTGAAATGCATTGATGCAACGAAACTTTCTGGGAAAGGGAGAAGCAAAACGGGGGCTATTTATATTCTACTTCCCATCCCTTGCTTTATCACACATTTGAAAAGTCCCTTTCATCCATCAAGCTGTCATTTGCCACTGACTGGCCTTTGCTGTCCTGAATCTATGTTAGATGCTGGAGATGCCCAGCTGAAATTGACACTGCTGCTACTCGGAGCAAAAGGGAAAGCGCTGCAGAGACCTACCTACCAACAGCACAGACCAGGTCAACTGCTGGAGCTGCGCTGACTCCAGAAGAATGTGAAGGGAAGTAGCCCTGAGCACTCAATGGGCACAAGTTAAATAATACACTAAATTATTTTTGTAAGATTTTTTTGAAGTGGACTCTTTTTGAAGTCTTTATTGAATTTGTTACAATATACTTCTGTTTTATGTTTTGGTTTTTCGGCCCTGAGGCATGTAGGATCTTAGCTTCCTGACCAAGGATCCAACCCTCACCTCTTGCATTGGAAGGTGAAGTCTTAAACACTGGACCACCAGCAAAGTCCCTACACTAAATGACTGACTGCAGATAACTCTCACTGACAAACATGAACTGACAACTCAGTTCTGAACCACCTTGTGTACTGTTTAAAACGGTAGATAACTTCTGCTTCCCTTGTATGTTTCTGCATTTTCTAAATGTTCTATAATCAACATGTAGTAAAATTCTTGTAATTAAAAAACAATGAAAGTAATTAATTATACATATTTCATTGGCGACAAATCAAACTATAAATAAATCACTGCTGTAATATTAAATAATAAAATTATTTTCTTAAATTATTTTATTTAATATTATATAAAATTAAATTTAAAAATTACACTCGTATTTCTCCTGGGGAAAATAGTTAAGTGCTCCTGGAGGAAATAATTAAGCCAATGCTGCCATTTCCTCTCAACTTACAGCTATTTCAGTTGACTTCCTCTTGTCCTCAAACATAAAACTTAAAAAAAAAAAGCCTCATCACTGCTAGCAAATAATTACTTTAAATGTGTCCAGCAGCAGATATAGCTCCCCAATTCTAAGAGGTGAAAATGGAACTTTAAGATATTTCCAAGATGAAACCAGGGTTGTCTCTGCCTTATGCTGGAAATCCAAGAGTTTCCAGACATGTATATATGAACGTCCTGTTAGAAAAGAGTTACTTTTTCTCAATCCCTTGTATCTCATAAGAACTGCTGTATCCTGTTTCTTTTTATCTCGCTGACTAAGAATCACTCCATTGGAGGGAAGTGATGAGGAATAAAGGTCTATTAGGGAAGGACTCACATCTTTCAAGGGAACCAGTTTCATTGTTGTTTGATAGGAAGGGGTAAGAGTGGCGGGGTAGTTGTAGTCGACAACATCATGTTTATAATCAGCCTTGTAGGCGATCTGAAACACACAGAAAAGAGCAAGAAAAGAGAAATTAGCCCCCACTTTCTTGCGACCTTGTTTGAATGTCATAAAAATATTCTTTAAATAGCCAGAAACAAAATTAATTCAGTTTCATCACCTCCAAGGAAAATTAAATTACATTCACACTTTTGCCTTTAATTAAGTTGAATCCTTCTTCTTAATTAACCCAAAATTAGCTAACTTCATCTGTAGCACATTTATTTTATCTTTCTTATTAATCATGGAGTCCCTTGTAGATATTTTTTGTTAAAGAAAAAGCATTTGCATACAAGTATACAATAAAAGAGCTTCTTGGCTAATGCCCAGAAAATAAATGAAAATTCAAGAGTCTTCAGAGTACTTGAAATTTTTTTCTAAAGGTCAAATCGACTTTCTCAGGCAGATGAAATCTGACATTGTATGTTTTAATAACGAGATCAGCTTCTTCTTGGTATCCTTTACTTTCAAGATGTACAATTTGGCATTTGCAAGTGTGTAAACTGAATGAAGGAAAGTTACGACCAACCTAGATAGCATATTAAAAAGCAGAGATATTACTTTGCCAGCAAAGGTCCATTTAGTCAAGGCTATGGTTTTTCCAGTGGTTATGTATGGATGTAAGAGTTGGACTGGGAAGAAAGCTGAGCACCGAAGAATTGATGCTTTTGAACTCTGGTGCTGGAGAAGACTCTTGCGAGTCCCTTGGACTGCAAGGAGATCCAACCAGTCCATCCTAAAGGAGACCAGTCCTGGGTGTTCATTGGAAGGACTGATGCTGAGGTTGAAACTCCAATACTTTGGCCACCTCATGCGAAGAGTTGACTCATTGGAAAAGACCCTGATGCTGGGAGGGATTAGGGGCAGGAGGAGAAGGGGACGACAGAGGATGAGATGGCTGGATGGCATCACTGACTCGGTGGGCATGAGTTTGAGTGAACTCCAGGAGTTGGTGATGGACAGGGAGGCCTGGCGTGCTGCGGTTCATGGGGTCGCAAAGAGTCGGACACGACTGAGCGACTGAACTGAACTGAACTGAAACCGAAAGGACAAAGCCAGAGATTAAGAGATCACATGCTTTAGCAAAAAGAGGGACCTGAGCTACCTTGTTTTCCCACTGTCTTGAGCAGTGCCTGGACACAGGAAATCTACAATGAACACTAAGATGGAACGAAAGTATAAATCAGTCAACCAACCAACCGACCGACCAACCAATTTCAAATAAATCACAAACGGAAAAGCATTTCAAATGAGAATCACGCTCATCCATTTCTCTTTATCTCTCAGAAACTGAAAGTTTTTGTTACACTGGATCAATTACAATAGATCTAAGTACTCTTCAAAGCAGAGAAAGCTGAGATTAATACATGGAAGCTTTTGAAAATTTTCAAGGATTTTTTTACCTAGCGTTGGTTGTATTGATTAACATTTAGAAACTCTTTGAGGTCAGTCTTTACACAACAAAACACTGACTTTTTAAAAGGGGAGGTTAGGAAAGAATTGGCTGAATCCTCTTGCCCTTTCTCTCTCCACCCTAACAGACCCTGAGGACATGCAGGCCCTTCACAACAGGACTCACATTGCTTGCCAGGCTTCCAACTTTGAGAGCATGGAGCATCCGTTTGTCCATCCCGACTCCTTCATAGCGGCCTCTCATGTGGTTCTGGTAGTTTTCTTTATATTTATTCTACAGGGGAACACAAAACCTTCAACAAAAGCATTCTCTCCCCAACTCGTGGAAGACAAACGACTCATCTTAATGCGCTAAATCCAGCATATAAATGATTAAATAGAGCCTATTTATGTATTCAGTGGGTCAGCGAATTAAAAATAAGACAAACCTAAAAAAAATTAGAATTCAGGAAGTTGGGGTAAAACAAGCTTACAAGCAAACATAGGATCTGATGCATAGACAGCACAAAACAGACTTGATTTTTTTAAAAAACATTTTCAGTTGTAAACATACCAGATTTTTCCAAAGTGAAAACCTATCATATGAATGTGGAGTTTTCCAAAGACAAGCACTGATCATATAGGGGCTGCATGCAACCCCATGCCCCGAGCCCTGTACTGCATGCTATTACCGCTCTTTCTAGATATATGAAGAGTAAAACCTGAGCTTTGCCAAACTCTGCACCTTTTACATGACACACTGGTTACTACCGCAACCATGTTAAGTAACTATATTATGTCCCAAATGCAGCTTACAAAGAACGAAACAAGAAGACAAGAAGTCATAAATAGAAAAATCTAGTACTTTCTAATAAAGCTACATTAAAATCACCTACCTTGGGAGGCCATTGAGTTTCCAGGCACTGAGAGTATTTTAACAGAATACTACATCAGATATAGTTCTATTTATCTCAGTTAATCTTCACAAACACTCTATGAGGAGGAAGGATTTATTATCATCCCCATTTTACAGACAGGAAAAATGGCTCCATGAACTTAACTTGCCCAAACTTGGCCACTTAGCCAATTATGGAACCAGGCCCATCAGCTCCAAAGCTGGTGTGCTCAACTATGGCATGTATGCAAAAAAAAAAAAAAAAAGAAAAGAAAAGAAAATTCTTTACTAAGCCTTACAAAATCCCACGTGATTTCAGATTTTACTACTATAAGCAACTAAGTAGAAGTATAATCATATAAACCAGTCTTTGATGTTCTCAAGGATACATCCCCAGACTTTAAGAATTTCCAAATATGCAAGCGCCATGCCAGCATACACCTGCTCAGCTGTAAGATGGGGAAATAACACCTGGCCGTCCAGGTGACCGTGCAGGATAACTGAGATTGTGTACTAATTTAAGAAGCACAAAGTCAAGTTGAGAGGGAACGCTGCATGCTCAGCTAGGCCTCCTCATCAGCATTTGCCACTAGGATCTGGATACTGTTTTACATGAAGGAGGCAAGAGGGCAGATGCGGCCCTGAGGACTCAGGGTCAAGTGCATGCTGGGGATTTAACACTCCATGGACCAGCCCCAGCAGGCAATCTCTAGCAGCACTCATAGTATCTGCGCCTAAGAAGCCGTGCTTCTCCAAGACATCCAGATGCATCCACGTTCACAGTCTCTTAGGAGACCAAGAATTCAGGTCATTAAAAAAAAAAGGCAAACAAAGGCTTAGGCATTAAAAACTCACATCACTGGTGAATTTTGAAATCTTGCACACATTCCTGAATTGAGGCGTTTCACAGTAGTTGATACTATGACCTTTACTACTTTCCAGATCCTTCTTATACTCCACCTTGGAAACCAAAACACCAGATGCACGAGAGAACCAAACCCGAAGTCACTCTTGAAAATGTCACCAGGGCTCAACTTAGGATATTTTTAGAAAACTTTCAACCGAAGATTTTAAAATACCAGGCATAGGCTACTGCAGGTCAACAATACATGTTTTCCTTTCAAATAGTTAATAAGCAAATAATCAGTTTGGTTCTGGATATTAAAAAATATATAGTCCCTTTCAAGAAGAGTAGATACTTTTTAAGATTTTTATATAGCTCAAAAAAAAAAGGCAAAATAGCTTTAGAAATCAGGACAGTGGTCCCTTCTGGGGACAGGTGTCTGGGGGGATGTCAGGACTTCTGGTCATGTTCTGTTTTTCGATCTGATTGCTTATTACAAAGATGAGTCCACTTGTGGAAATTCTTCCTATTGAACACTTATGATGTATGCACTTCTCTGTATATATACTTCAGTAGAATTTAACCAAAAAAGTTACTTTACAAAAGAGTATAATAAATGAGACCACACATAAACACAGAGTGCCTTCTAATTTTAAATGGCTAGTTGAGCTCCTCTGGGTAGTTGTATGTAAGATGTGAGGTCATTATTAAATAGACTTCAAGTCGTTCCAGGTAATTGGAGAAGGCAGCTGAAGGCTAGTTACCATTAATAGAGGCAGGGCTGGTTTGTCTTACTAGATAAGCATGAGGGCAAAAAAGAAATGGAAGGTTCCCTTGTGATGCTTACCAAAGGAAACACAATTTATTATCATACCTTATAAAACGTTTGGTGGGAATATGTCTCTTAAAGTTTGCAAGATGCATCATAATGCTTATAATATGATATAAAATGAAAAAAGGCACACAAAACTGTACACACAGTTGAATTCTAACTCTATAAAAAATGTTTTTATATTCATATATTTGTTTATAGTATATTCACATAGAAAAGGGCTTCCCTGGTGGCTCAGATGGTAAAGAGTCTGCTTGTAATGTAAAAAACCTAGGTTCAACCCCTGGGTAGAAAAGATCCCTGGAGAAGGGAAATGGCACCCACTCCAATATTCTCGCCTGGAAAATTCCATGAATGGGGGAGCCTGGTGAGCTACAGCCATGGGGTTGAAAAGAGCTGGACACAAATGAGCAATTAAAACACTTTCACTTTCACGTAGAAAAAGGCCAACAGGGTAACAGTGTTAGTTCTGGGTCTGGTTCTAGTTCTGCCCCTAGAAGTCTGTGAAAACCAGAGCAAGACACTTGACTTTTCCAGGTCTATGACCAAGCCAGGGACAAAAGACTGCAAAGACCCCACCTAGATCTAACGTTCCATGAGTCAAAACGCAAGATTCAGCAAACTTTTTCTATAAATGAGCAGATAGTAAACATTTGAGTCTTGGTAGGACGTGTGTGTGTGTGTGTGTGTGCGCGCGCGCGCGCACGCACTGAGTCACTTCAGTCATGTCCAGCTCTTTGCAACCCTGTGTGCCACCTGCAAAGCCCCGCACGATGTACCATCTCTCTATCTGTCCTGCCTGTATCGTTCAAAGGCAGATACATGATGTATTTCAATAAGACTTCATTTCTAAAAACAGGCTGTGGGCCAGATGTGTTACTCAGGTCATAGTTTGCTGACCTCTGGCCTAGAGGATAAGAATCATATGGATAATTTGTTTAAATTGCAGGTTCTGGACTTCCCTGGTGGTCCTATGGCTAAGCCTCCACGTTGCAAGCAAGGGGCCTGGGTTCGATCCCTGGTCAGGGAACCAGATCCCATGGGCAGCAATTAAAACCTGGCACTGCCAAATATACAATTTTTTTAAAATGCAGGTGCCAAGGGTTTGGCACCTATCCACTATTTCTAAGTATCTGAAGTTTCTGATGATGCCCAGGAAATGTACACTCTTGTGATTCTGAGCAGCATCTCAGGCTAAGGCACTTTTTGGGATCAAGGACTGACAGGGAAGAGAAGAAAAATCTTTTAGGATATTTGCATATCCTTTTTTGAGTTGCAGACAACTTGTTAGATGAGTCCTATGCATAGCCTGGCAAGAGGCTTTCAACTCAAATGCCTTCAGGGTCCTGATAGTTGATGCAAACAGAGAAGAGCTGCTATAAGAAACTCAAGAACAATAAAAAGGATGTGGGGAACTAGAGGGGATATTCCCTTGCAAGCAGCCTTGGCAATTCTAAAAATCCTAACCCCTTGGCAGGCCAAACAAAACACCGTCTCTGGCAGCCAGGTCTGCCTCTAAGGCAAGGGGAATTCATACAGCACGTAGAGCTTCTTGAAAACCTGACTACAAAAATAAGAGAATCAGGGAGGTTCCATGTTCAAAACACTCCTCCTCTTTGATTTCCACTCTATAAGAATGACATATGGTTATGAAGATTGGTTCATCCAAATTCTGGCAACTAGAAATCTACTACCAGGAACTTTGGAATATCCACAGCCCTGTGAGAATTTCAGGAGGAAACTTCTGAACCATCAGAGAAAGATTTAATTAGTTTGGTTTTACGCTCTGTTATGAATTGCTTTTTGACTGTCTATTCATTCTTTGGCAACTGGTAACACGTGTGTAGTTCATGTGGCGTTAACACAGAATTTTTCATTCTGGGGTCACCCCTTCACTGTCTGTCGGAATCAAAGGAAGTGACCGTCCCCGTACAGACCTCACTCACGAGCTTGTTCACGCTCTGAGCCCGCTTCAGAACCAAGTTGTCCTGGGCTGGGAGGGAATGATAATGTGCGGCGCCCTTCATCTTATTGAAGTCCTGCCTGTATTTTATCTGAAAGAAGCAACCAGAGTTGTTGTTTTCATTCTCCAGGAGAGAAGTTACTCCGCATCTACTCCACCTTTCATGTCAACATTTACTTAATACAATTTTCTGGAGGAAAAAAAAAATCACATGGGTTTTTCCTCCACTAAGTCCCTAAACCACTCACTCCCTTTTAGGTTAAAATATTACTGCCCCCTTTCACACTTTTTAACTTTACATTCTAGTTCTACATGAAGAAAGGTCTCAAAATGATCATACCTAGAAGTATCATCCAAAAACCCATTCGCCTCTGGTTTTAACAACCATGTCTCATCCAGTCTCGAATGATGAATATGTCCTCAATTTCCCCTCTCAGGCCAAAGCGCACTTTTCTAGGGAAACGGTTAATAACTGAGTAGGAACAAAGTAAAGGAGAAGGGCAAAGGGGGTATGGAACGAATGCTGGGCCTCTGATGATTGATCAAGTTCAAGTTGGTGAAAGATCTGCAGTGTGTGCATCGCTTTACCAAGTGTACTGACTTTACCAAGTGTAATGAGAGCTTTCAAGGATGGCCAACTGGCTAACATCCTCCAAATAAAAATTATTTTATCAACTGGGTTACACCCAATTTGATAATCATACTATTTCTTTGAATCAGCTATGCCTCTTGAGTGCTCAATTTCTAAAGTGGGTTATTTTGCAAAGACTCTCCCAACTCCATCTTATCTGGCTAGACTGGTATCTGCACTTGCTTCAGCTGACCTCAAGTAAGTTATGTGGTTTGTCCATGTCAATCTCCTTAAAGCAAATGTGACCTAACAGTATGAACCCAAAGAGCAGATGTCAGAAATCTGGATGGGATTGAAGGTTAACATTGTGCTTTGATCAGCTCTGAAAAATTCAACTGGGTGTAGGTTTCAGGAAGCACAGCCTCCAGAATCTCTGCTTCTGTGGCTCCATGGGTTGTCCCAGTGAGGTACTTACATCACTAGCGAGTTCGTTGGCTTTCTTGGCGTTCTGATACGCTGGGGTGATCATGGCTGGGAAGCTGCCCTTTCCTCTGTGCTCACCATACTCTTCTGAGCAACCCTGCTGGGTCAATTGAAAATTTTAATCAGGGGATTTCCCTGGTGGTCCAGCAGTTAAGAATCTGGGGACATGGGTTCTATTCCTGGCCTGGGACCTAGGATCCCACATGTTGTGCAGTGTGACAACTCCTGAGGCTGAGTGCAGCAACTACCGAACCCCAAGTGCTCCAGAGTCTGTGCTCTGCAACAAGAGAAGCCAGCACAATGAGAAGCTCATGCACGACAGCTAGAGAGCAGCCTCCGCCGCTCACTGCCAACGGAGAAAGCGCTTGAGCAGCAACAAAGACTCCGTGCAGCCAAATAATCGGTTACTTTTAAAAAACTTTAATCAGTAATGCTCCACCCCTGGAGTGGGGAGGGGATTAGCAATGATCTCTCCTACATCTCTTGTGCTTACATCTCCTGTTCCCATGGAGGCCAGTCCACACTGAACCCTCCTGTGCTCACCCCTAAGAGCAGCACACGTGGTTATTGAGCCGGTGGACTCTGGAGGCAGGCGCACCTACTATTGTCCAGCACACTTACTGGGGTCAGCACCACGTAAACGGAAGTGATTGTCACTGGCATCATCACTTCCATCAGATAAGTTAAGACGCCGTATGAGTCTCCTTGGCTCGTGGAGTAATCATTTCTTAAAAGACACCAGGAAAGTCCCTCTGTCTTCCAGGGGTCTTGAATGCTACTTACTGTTCTCAGACCTGTTGGCAGATCTATGCAGAGAGGCGCTGATATCCCACAAATTGCCTCCCCCAGTGATGGATTCATTCCATTTACCAATAAAGGAAGGTTACATAACGATTTGAATTTTTGATAGTGGGAGAAAAGATTTCAAATTTCCATAAGATGATCTCAACTGGGACCAAATGTATATTTCAAACTAAGTATTACAATCTGAGTCTTGATTTCTTCCTTTTTCCCCACATCATCCAGCCACTCCCATAAAGGAGTATCTTCCTTCTCATGGAGCTGTCCTCATGTGCTAAGTCGCTTAGCACGACCAGATCTTTGCGACCCTGCGGACTTAGCCCACCAGGCTCCTCTGTCCACGGGATCTGAAACAACCCTTAGTGTGTCTCCTCGGGCTCATGACTCCATCTCACTCTGGCCTCCTCCGCGGTGGGGCTGCCTGGCTCCGGCAACACGGTTCAGAGTATGGCACACTACTCTCTTATATGAAACAGTTGGGACAAATTAGAATGCCCAGGGTTCCTTTCTACCCAATAATGACAACTGCTTAGCCTAAGAACTCCTTTTTGGTTGGTTGCCAGAAGGTTCTGGGCCACATGAAGTAAGTGTAAAAAGTTAAGCTACAAAAATAAAAATAACAAAGACTCAAATGCTTTGGTAGCCTCCTTTGCCCTTTCTGCTTTATGATTTGGAGTTGGCTTGCAGCTTTAACGTCTCTGTTTATATGAATATATGTTGTGCATGTAAATCTTTTTGAGACACAATACTATGGGGAAGATGACTGGTTACAAATAATAGATTACATGGTAAAGTCCATTAACCTAAAAAATATGCATTAAAAAGAATGAATTGCTTTGTCATTTAGGCATTACAGATATTTATAGTTCATCTGACTGCCTGTTTCTCTCTCACTGTCCCCTACTCTCACCCTGACACGTTACGTAAATCAGTGAAATACCACAGGGGATGGAGCCCTCTTGACTGACAGCTGCTGGTGGTGCTATCAAACCAGACTCACTTTGATTCTTATATCTGTTTTTATCCCGATTCTGTGTGCTGTGTGCTCATTCGCTCAGTCATATCCGACACTTTGCAGCCCCGTGGACTGTAGTCCACCAGGTTCCCCTGCCCATGGAATTTTCCAGGCAAGTTCATGGACTGGAGTGCCATTTCCTGTTCCAAGGGATCTTCCAAACCCAGGGACTGAACCCGAATCTCTTATATCTCCTGCATTGGCAGATGAATTCTTTACCAGCAGCACCACCTGGGAAGCCCATTATCACGACTGGAAACTTCAAGCAGAATGCCCTAATAATCAAGTCTCCACTCTGGCACTAGGAAGTTACATTTCATCACTGTATATGAAAAGGCCTAGATACACATAAGAAATTATATGTCTGTAATAACAGTCATAGTTAGGACGGCCCAAATATAGAACAAAATATTTTCTGCTGAATATGGAAGCCAAGTATTTTTAAAACTGACTTTGAAAAGTTGTCCTGAGCATCTGAGCAACATATTTACAACATAAAATCAATAAAAACATATTTTGGGGTTTCCCTGGGGACTCAGTGGTAAGGAATCTGCCTGTCAATGCAGGAGACATGAATTCATTCCGTGATTCGGGAACATCCCACATGCTGCAAAGCAAGTAAGCCCACGCGTTACAACTATTGAGCCTTTGCTCTGGAGTCCACGTGCCGCTATGACTGAAGCTGCCTGCCCTACAGCCTGTTCTCCGCAACAAGGGAAACCGCTGCAGTGAGAAGCCCACACATTGCAATGAGAAGGTAGCGCCCGCTCGCTGCAACTAGAGTAGAGCCTGCACGGCAACAAAGACTCAGCACAGCCAAAAATAAATAAATAACTACAATGATTTAAAAACGCCTTCATTGAGCTTTAAGCACTAGAGGCCATCTGACTAACAATTATTATGGAATTTAATAAAATGGCCTTATAAATTCAAAATCAGACATTTGTGTTCAGATAGACATTTGCAAAGGGGCCAAAACCTATCTTTATATTCATTCAAAGTTTCACATGAATATACCTCCCAATAGTCAGGAAAGACTGAAGGCACGGGGAGAAGGGGACGACAGAAGATGAAATGCTTAGACTGCATCACTGACTCAATGGACATGAGTTTGAGTAAACTCTGGGAGTTGGTGATGGACAGGGAGGCCTGGCGTGCTGCAGTTCACGGGTCGCAAAGAGTCAGACACGACTGAGCAACTGAACTGAACTGAACTGATAAACAACTCAGTTTTCTGAAGAAGAGAAATCAGTTATTTGTTTTCTTTTATAAATTATATATGTCAAATAAGTCACATGTGTTGTAAAGTCTACTCAATGCCAGAAAATTTAAATTGTCAAATTAAGAAAAAAATATCAACTAAGCCCAACTGAACATACTCTTCCAGTACACATACTTGGTCTTCCAATATTCTTTACCTACAACCATGAAAAAATAATGTTCCATTTCCCCCTTACAACAGCTGTCTAGTACCAGAAAACACAGAGGGATGTACAAATGAAATTAGCTTGTAATTGTCACTCAGTCTTTTTACATCTTGTCAAGATGTAGTTCATTGAAGAAATGAAGTTGAGAAAAAAAGGCATAAAGCAATATGCTTTTTTATCTTACCTCTGGCATATTGCTTTATCTGGCAACCTAGATGAGAAATTCACTTTCTAAGAAAAATAATCCTGCTACTCAACAAAATATTTTGCAAGACATGCATTGATCCCTTTGGTGCTACTACGCAGTGACAGGCTAAACACAGC
This sequence comes from Madoqua kirkii, assembly GCA_006408675.1. NCBI lineage: Eukaryota > Metazoa > Chordata > Mammalia > Artiodactyla > Bovidae > Madoqua > Madoqua kirkii. Next base: position 72,348 of record SJYC01016214.1, on the reverse strand, counting down.
CCGTCTGAGTCCTTAGGATATTTCTTCAATGAATAGATGAGGATGCTTTATTCCTAGCAAACGCACCATTCTGATATAGGTCCTTTAGTTGTTTTCTTTTTTTTTTTCTTTAAGGAAAGATAAAGTACTTAGAATTTGTTTTCCTAAGTGAGTCAAGTTGAAACCTGTGTAATTGCTTGCCTGCTCCTTTCTGGCTTTGAAATCCACTTTCCAGAAATCGGGCAAATATAATCGACAGCCCAACCCCTGATTAAACTGTCACAGGCTGTGTCGTGGGCTGGAGGGCTGCCAAACTGAGAACTGGCCATCCAAAAGGGGGGTCTCCCAGGAAGTCACTTCATCACGTACCTGGCCATACTGGTCCATGTAATCCTTTGGCAACGGCCCTCAGCTCCAGCAGCAGGGCCAGCCATTCCCTTCATTTCTCTTTGATATTGTTGATGGTATCTCACCTATTTGGAAGGGAGAGAAGGATACACCTGGTAAATTTAGCCTCTTATGCACACGGGTTAGAAGAGTCAAAATGAACATCTACAGAATGTTCTTTTTCTGCCCGAGTCTAGGGAGCGTGTCTTAGACATAAAAGTGCCTGATCATTGCTCTAGTAAAACTGACTGAAAACTCTGAAGGAAAGTTCCTTCTTGGATCCACAGTACACACAAAGGAAGGCAGGAGGCTGGCCTTGCCAGGTCTGGGTAACCTTCTGACTCCTCCCCTCACGTGGCAACACTGCCCGGGACACTTACATCACTTGCCAGCTCGTTTGCTCTTTTGGCTATCTGATAAGCGGGTGTGATCATAGCAGGAAAACTGCCTTTCCCTCTCTGCTGTTCATAGGCCTCTGTGTATTTCACCTGGAAAAAGAAATATGTTGAATCACATACCACAATCCCACCGTCTACCAGGCAATCGAGTGAGAAGTCCCGCTAAGGGCTCCCATAACACCTGCACATCCCCCATCACATCTCTTAGGCAATGTATTAGGTTTAGCGCTTGATGGACCCTTACTTACCATTTTATTCCCAACACCCAGCTCAGTGTCTGATACATGGAGATGCTCAAGGCAGAATTCAACACATACTTGTGAGCACCTGCTGCAGGCCAACCAAGGCAAGCGGAAGCCACTCATCAAGCTAGCTGAACCTGGATTCGTGCTTAAACTTCCCAATCAGAACAACACTAAGTTTTCCATCTTACTATGCTGTGGAGCAACTGGAATCGAAAAGGTAAATGGTACAAATTCTTTGGAAGTTCTAGTCTATAATTTGCAGTGACAAGGAAAGAAAGCTTTCAGGTTAACAGAGACCTGATCACCGTTCTCCACGTTAGGAAGAGAGTGGGGAACCTTAAGAATCTCAGCATCTGGCCACCATCATTGCTTTCTTTTCTTTTTGGCCACTCCACAGGAATGGGACTCCACAGACTTCCCCGGTGGCTGAGACAGTAAAGAATCTGCTGCAATGTGGGAGACCTGGGTTCGATCCCTGGGTTGGGAAGATCCTCTGGTGAAGGGAATGGCAACCCACCCCAGTATTCTTGCCTGGGGAAATTCCATGGACAGAGGAGCCTGGTGGGCAGGAATCCGTGGGGTGGCAAAGAGTCAGACGTGACTGAGCGACTAACCCATAAATGGTATGGGAGATCCTAGTTCCCAGACCAGGGATTGAACCCAGGTCCCCTTGCAGTGGAAGCATGGAGTCCCAACCACTAGACCGCCAGGGAAGTCCCTGGCTTCTATCATTTCTTACATCACTTTGAAGCTGTCCACCAGCCTTGGCCCGGAGCAGCTCGGGGGTATCTGCCACTGTGCTGAACCTGGAGATGCGCTCATCATGCCCTCTCTTGTACTCCACCTGGCAAAGAGATAGCACGTAGTCAAGGTCACACCCAGCAGCCTTTGTAGGACCTCTCCCTGCAGCTGTTCTGAAGCCACACCATTGGGCAACACTCAAGGCAAACCTATGGCAAGTCTTTCTGACTTGCTTTCTGGGTTCCTCTCCAAAAACACACACACGTGTTCAGTCCAAGAGAGTGCCAGAAACTGCCAAACTTGAACAAATATCCATTTATCTCTGTAACAATCACATGAGGCAGGACTATGATTTTCCCCATTTTACAGATACGCAGCTGGGGAACAGAGAGGTTAAGTAATTCGTGCAGGGTCCCACAGTTACAAAGCAAGAGAGCCAGGATTCGAATCCCAATATAGCTGGCTCCAGAATCTGAGCTCTAAATCAACCAGCTATGCTGTTCTTCAGTAGGATCTGCCATCCTCTTATTAAAAACCAGTGTCCTCGATGCTTAACCTCGAAAAATTTTTGGTTCAGTTTCGGGGTGAGTGACATGGTCTTCTCTCCATTGATAGAGGAGGCACAGGCATAGAGAATATGACTGATACAGAAAAGATAAGAACACAGTCTTCTTCGTATATCATACTCAGGGTACCTACTGCCCCCAAAGAGCTCTCCTGTTGGATTTTACCTGAATCCCAGGGATTCACTAATGACAAAAATTAGTGTAATCAACAGTGAGTAAGCACTAAGACACTCACTTGGCTGGCCAGCTGGTTGGCGATCTTGGCCCTTTGATAAGCAGGTGTGATCATGGCTGGAAAACTCCCTTTGCCTCTCTGTTGCTCATAGTCTTCTTGATACTCCTGTTGGTCAGACCAGTGTCAGCATGAGAACCAATAGGATCTCCAATGAGAATGAATAAAACTGCAATAGCAAGCATCATCAGAACCGATGCAACTGGATGTATATGGTACTAGGAAAATATTTTGGTCTCCTGGAATAAATTTGAAAATTATTCACTTGGTGATTTAAATTAACACCTTCAAGGCTGAAGAAATCCTATTTCCCAGGTCAAAGAGTTTCCCCTTCAATGTTTATATTAAACTTTGTGGAACCTAGCACAACCCAAGGGAGGCCCCTTGACTCAAAGGCTTGTAAGATAATGCAGCAATTATTACGCAGGAGAGCTTTCAGCAGCTCATCCACTAGACACAGTTCTGTGAGAGGTTAAGTAATTCGTGCAGGGTCCCACAGTTACAAAGCAAGAGAGCCAGGATTCGAATCCCAATATAGCTGGCTCCAGAATCTGAGCTCTAAATCAACCAGCTATGCTGTTCTTCAGTAGGATCTGCCATCCTCTTATTAAAAACCAGTGTCCTCGATGCTTAACCTCGAAAAATTTTTGGTTCAGTTTCGGGGTGAGTGACATGGTCTTCTCTCCATTGATAGAGGAGGCACAGGCATAGAGAATATGACTGATACAGAAAAGATAAGAACACAGTCTTCTTCGTAATATCATACTCAGGGTACCTACTGCCCCCAAAGAGCTCTCCTGTTGGATTTTACCTGAATCCCAGGGATTCACTAATGACAAAAATTAGTGTAATCAACAGTGAGTAAGCACTAAGACACTCACTTGGCTGGCCAGCTGGTTGGCGATCTTGGCCCTTTGATAAGCAGGTGTGATCATGGCTGGAAAACTCCCTTTGCCTCTCTGTTGCTCATAGTCTTCTTGATACTCCTGTTGGTCAGACCAGTGTCAGCATGAGAACCAATAGGATCTCCAATGAGAATGAATAAAACTGCAATAGCAAGCATCATCAGAACCGATGCAACTGGATGTATATGGTACTAGGAAAATATTTTGGTCTCCTGGAATAAATTTGAAAATTATTCACTTGGTGATTTAAATTAACACCTTCAAGGCTGAAGAAATCCTATTTCCCAGGTCAAAGAGTTTCCCCTTCAATGTTTATATTAAACTTTGTGGAACCTAGCACAACCCAAGGGAGGCCCCTTGACTCAAAGGCTTGTAAGATAATGCAGCAATTATTACGCAGGAGAGCTTTCAGCAGCTCATCCACTAGACACAGTTCTGGGCTTCCCTGGTGGCTCAGTCGGTACAGAATCTGCCTGCAGTGCAGGGTATCTGCGTTGGATCCCTGGGTCAGGAAGACCCCCTGGAGAAGGAAATGGCAACCCACTCCAGTATTCTTGCCTGGAAAGTCCTTATGGACTGAGGAGCCTGCCAGGCTCCTCAGTCCATGGGCCCGAAGTCCATGGCGGGCTCTACAGTCCATAGGGTCGCAGAGTTGGACATGACTTGACGATTAAACCACCACCAGACACATTTCTACAGCACTGGGAGTGAAATATCTGTTCTTTTCTCCTCCTTACTTTTGAATATCTCTGCTAGTCAGCTGTCCTAACAAAACACAGCACCTTAGCAACTGTGCTTCAGTTGCTTTCTTTCCATGTGCTGAAGAAAAGTTACTCAAGACTAACAATATGTTCCAAAGTGGTTCCTTCAAAGGACTGGTGCCCTGAGTTTAGGGACAGGACTGGAGGATACAGCATGCAAATCATTAAGGAATTCCATAACCTGGGGTAAAATTGCCTTTTCCACGATGAAAACCTACTAAGATCTCTCTTACGGTGCCACAGGTCCAAAACCTAAAATAGGGCATCAGGTCTGATTCTGAAGGCTCTGGTAGGAAATCCGTTTCTTTGCCTTTTCCAGCTTCAGGTGGCTGTCCACAGTTCTGGGTTTACAGCCCCAAACAGCTTTGATCTCTGCTTCTGTTGTCACATCATCTTTTCTCTGACTCTGACTCTCCTGCCTCCCTCCTTATAAGCAGCCTTGTGATCACATTTGGTCCACGTTAATTATCCAGGATAATCTTCCTATCAGGAGATCCTTACCTTCACAGGAGTTGAGTTTAGCAGATACAAACTAACTATGCATAAAATAAACAACAAGGTCCCACTGGATAGCACAGGGAACTATATTCATTATCTTGTAATTAATTATAATGAAAAGAACATGAAAGAGAATATATGTGCATGTGTATGTATACAGATAACTGAATCATTCTGCTGCACGTCAGAAACTAACACAACACTGTAAGTCAACTATATGCACGTTTGTTCCATTGTTCAGTTGTGTCCAACTCTTTGCAACTCGATGGACTGCTTCCCATCAGGCTCCTCTGTCCATGGGATTTTCCAGGCCAGAAAGCTGCAGTGGGTTGCCATTTCCTCCTCCAGGGGATCTTCCCAACCCAAGGATCAAATCTGTGTCTCCCTTGTCTCCAGCCTCTCCTGCATTGACAGGTGGATTCTTTACCACTGAGCTACCTGGGAAGCAAATCAGCTATACTTCAGTTTAAAAAATCCCTACCTTCATCATATCTTTGGCCATGCATAGTAGCATATTCATAGGTTCCAGACATGGGAATGTTTGGGGGAGGGCCAGTATTCTATCACAATCTTAATGAACATTCAAGCTAACTGCTACAGTAATTTTCTAGGGCCCTTACCTCACCCAGTGACTTTCGTGCCTCCACCATCTGTACGATTTCAGGGTCTGGCAGAGCTCCTGGGCACCAGGCATTCCCTTCCCTGTATCCACTCCAATAGGCTCTCTGGAGAGGAGAAACACAAATGCATACAAACACACAGCCCACACACTTGCTTGGTAAGATCACCCTACCTACCTCACCCTCCCAGCAACGCTCACCCACGTCATCAACATAAGTTAGAAAAGAGAAATTCTCTAAAAACGATAAACTCCTCCTGATACATGGCAGGTCTCAGCTAACCAGAATGTTCATTTTTTCCAAACTAGAAAATAACCTAATCTCCTAAAATAACCAAAAATTTCAGAGATTGACTGATACCATAGCAAAGTTCCAAATGTAACTTAACATTTTTTTAGACATTATTGCACCAAGATGGGCAATGGGGAGTTGCTGTGGACAGGCCATCTACCTGAGCTTAATCAGCATTATTCAGCCAAGCTTCAAAAATCTGCTACCTGTTGTGTGCCAAGCATTAGATTAAGCAATTAACACTAGGAAAGAAAATCAAAAAAGAGAAAAAAGAAGACAAAGTTCCTCTTTTAAGATATATGTGGCTTATCTAGGGAGATAAAACTAACATATGAAACAGTTAGTGATTAGAAAACATTTGGTGCTTGTATGTACTGTATTGAAGATAAACACAGTGGAATTTGAGCTGGCCCTCCAGGGATGAGGTCAGTTACCAGATGATGCAAAGAGACAAGAGAAAGCCTCTGCTCAAGGAGGTCTGTTCCACGAAGGCAAAGATTTTTGTCTGTTTTGTGCACTGATGTATTCCAGCAGCCTGGAATAGTGCTTGGCATATAATACTCCATAAACACATGCTGATTTTAAAAGGAAAAACAAACAAACAAAAAACACATGTTGAATAAATTCTAAGAGTGGGGACTGCCATGGATAAAAGCATGATGGCAATGATAGACTTCATGTGAAAGACCATGAGGAAATGGACTTGACTGGGACTGGGAGGAAGAGATAGGGAGCCAAGTGGGCTGGAGGTACAGCAAGCTGGACAGGTTGGGTAGAACCATCCTTTGGCCATCTGAAAAGTCAGATCATTCAGATGTGAAAATACGCTCAACTACACTCGCAATCAGCAAAGTTAAAATAGAAAAAAAACCCCAAGATATAGGATGTTGAAATTTGTGTCTGGTAATACCAAGTATTGTGAGAATGTGGGAAACAGACCATGGAGATCTTCTATAGACCGCTGGAATGACAAGATGGATAAAAGAAAGCTTAACCAGTTCCCTCTCGAAGTAATGCTGACTACACATGTCATCTGCACAACGTGTCGTTCTTTTCTCTGCTTCCAAACCTGTTTCTAACTCTCGCCTCACCTCATCCACCAGCGGCTGCCTGTTAGGTGCGGCGTCCTCATCCTTGGATTTCATGTCCAGTGAAAAACCGACTTAAACCGCTCACCATCCTCCTGGCCACCGATCTGCACAGCGAAGATGTCGTCAGTAATGTTTCCATCAGAAACGAGCAAGGTAACAAACAATACAGAACTAAATTGGGGGTGATGGGGGAGCAGATCCTACGTCCCAACTGCAGAGCATCGTAACTGTACGAGAAGCCACACTGTGCTGTCGAGAGTCACCACCGGCTTCATCTGTACCACCAGCCAAGTGGCACGTGGATAGCACCTACTGTGTGCAAAGCTCTACTTTGCAGTGCAAATAAAAAGACAATGTCTCTACAAGCTTATCACACAGTACCAAGTATTCAGCTTAGAAAACACCAGACGTGAGAGCAGTGGTTCCTAACACCCGGGGAGCTTGTTCAATGCCAGCTCCTCAAATGCGTGTAGGTGATCTCCTATGCTTTATGATTCCACCTTTCACATCTTGATCCGTAACACACCTTGTGTTAGGGTTTCTGTATAGACATGAGGTAGGTGTCAAGGTCCATTTCTTCTACGTAAGTGTCCAGTCACTCGGGTACCATTTATTTAAAGATGATTCTTGCTGTGCTGAATTGCAGCGGTGCCTTTGTTGTAACTCAAGTGACCACACGTGTGCACCTCTACTTCTTAACCTGGTACTGCTTTCCACTGAGCTGTCAACTCTACAGTAGTGCCAATACTACACAGAGCTAACAACTACAAGAGACACCCTGGTGGCTCAGATCGTAAAGAATCCGCCTGCCACATAGAAGACCTGGGTTCAATCCTTGGATGGGGAAGCTCCTCTGGAGAAGGGAATGGCAACCCACTTCAGTATTCTTGCCTGGAAAATTTCATGGACAGAGGAGCCTAAAAACCTGGTAACCTAAGTCCTTTGATTTTGTTCTTCAAGATTTCTTGGCCATTCTAGAATCACTGTATGTTCATATCAATTTTGGAATCAGTTTGTTATTTATGAAAAACACCAGAGTTTTGGCTGGGACTGCATTGACTGTGTCAATCAATTTGACTCTAACCATATTTTCATGATTCTGGAATAGGCAAAGATTTCTTAAGGAGAAGATAAGAAGAACTAACCACAAAAGAAAGTATCAGGGCTTAGGTTCAAACCCAGGTATCATAATATTTGAGATCCAAGATAGAGCCCAGAAATCTGCAACTTAAGTTGAAATTTAAATCATTAATTTTACAGATGAGGAAAGAAGCTCAAAGAAGAGAAGTGAACTTATTGAAATCATGCAGCAGGTTAGCAAAGCCAGGTTTAGAACCCGGGAATTTTAGTTCCCTCTTAATTGCTTAATGCAGCACTAACATGTATATTTTTAAGGACACAAATTGCGAAATCTTTGCATGCCTTTTGCCTTGGCTATTGAGAAATTACCTTGAACACTACATAAACTCATGGCAAAGTTTCTTGTAAGCAGCTCCACTGACGTTTGGGGCCAGTTCATTTCTTGTTGGGGGTCGCCTGTCTAGCTCACGGCAGGATGCTGAGCAAGATGGTGGTCTCTATCCACCAGATATCACCAGTATTCTTACCTTCCCAGTTTTGACCAGAAAAAGTCCCTCAGATGCCACCAAATATCCCCTGGGGGCAAAATCGCCCTCCTTTAGCGCCACTGACTAAAGGAATCAGAATCACGTGACCAAACTGCACAGGAACCTGTATTTTCTGCCCTTCTCCCGCAGTACAGGCAGCGGGGGGTGGCTGGGTTGGGGGGTGCCTGCCTCCCTAAAGAACTTTCACATGGCTCATGACTATTCGGAGGAAATAGGAAGAGGAGAAAAGCCATAAATGTTATTTGTGGAATAACGGAGCATTAAGGGCTAAAGTTCATTCTCTGAATAGGTGAGAATCTAGATGTTCTCTTCTGCTAAAAGTTCCATTCACACCTACCAAACAGGAAATTCTGTCTTAGTAAATATTTATTTATGCATTTATTTTTCGAAGAGTCATATTTAAAAAAACATAAAATGACCAGATTCCAATGTCATTTCACCTTCATTGCTGTAAATGAAGAATCCCTTTCTTCCTTTTTTAATTTTAGCACGTGCACTATGAATCTGTTTTTTATTCACTTGGCAAAGTCTCCCAGAGAAGAAAAGGGAGTAAGAATGCAATCCACAACATTCCCCAGGGGGGTTGTAAGATCTGGGGCCTAGAAGGGACATGAGTGTCCACTTGATTTTTCCCCTGGTGGGAAAGGAGGAGAAAGGGGTCTCAGCAGCCAGTTGTTCTGTACACATGCACACGCACACGTGCACACATATACACATATATGCATACATACACAGATGCACAGGTGTGTACACATGCATGCATGCATATGCATGCACGCACATATGCAAGTGTGTACACATGCATGTAAACACGCATCCACCATATACACACAGAGATAACACACACATACACATATACACACACCACACACATACACAAATGTGCACACAGGTATGTATATACACATTTGTGTACATACACACATGTATACACACTATGTATACACACATGTATACACGTGCACACACATTCACACCTACATACACACATATATACACTCCCGATAGGCAAACACACATATTTACACACATACACACATATTCACATAGATGTGAACCAGCACACACACACAGGCTTCCTGGGAAGCTCATGTCACTGCCTGCGGCTGGAAATAGAACCAGGGATAATCCCGCTCCAGGTCCGGCCTGTCGTACAAGTTACAAAAAGAGAACTCACCAGCACTGCAAAGGAAGGTAAGTACTGCCTGAGCTGTTGTAAGATTTTGCCACACCCTAGGTATGTGGGAGTAGGCTAACTGAGCAGTTTAGGACAGGGGTCCTAGAGTGATAGAGATCTGGATTGTATCCATTCAACTGGCTGGTAAAACTGGGCAAGTTACTTAACTTCTGTGAGCCTCAGCCTCCCCAACTGTAATATAATACTGCAGAGGGTTTTTGTGAAGAATAAGTGAGATTACACAGATAAAGGACCTTGCAAAGTGTCTGGCACTCTGTCGAACTGAGAGCTAAATTCAGTACTGTCGATTCTGTGTTGAGACAAAACAACAACAAAACCCACACAAACAAGCAAAAATGGATGAAAGCAAAATCCTAAAAGTCAAAATCAGTCTTCTCAGTAATGGATGGCTCGTGAGTTTTTCAGGCTTCTCAATTGTTAGAAATCAATGATGAATATATGAGCAACTCTCCAAGCCTCAGTTTCCTCACCAGTAGAATGGGATAATAATAGTATTTACTTTGTTGGATTGTAATGTATTAAATTAGTTAAGCAATTACACAGTAAATGTTACCTAAACTTGTTAAAAAATAATAATAATAAACTCCCAATTGGAGCAAAGCACTTAGTGAAATAAGCTAGTTGGCAATTATATGTAGAAAACCATGATAAGGATAAGCTCAAGCTAAACCATCTTCTCGAGGAGGACGTGGCCTGGGCAGGCAGGAGAGCAGGATAGGGTGTGGTAACATGAGAAAGGCAGATTACTAGAGAGCCTTCCACCTCCTGTGTCATTCTCTAATTTTAGAAAGCTGCTAGTTCCATCCCATAAAACAACTTGCTAGGGGGCCTGGGGGAGGCAAGTGAAATGATTCATCATTTTAATAAATGTAAGCGTTCAATCAATAGTTATCTGACAAAACTCTACTGTTAGTTTTTCAAAACAGGTTGGTTAATCAATATGGTCTCCTGGCCTACCCAAATATTAGTTCCAGATCAAAATATCTCTGACCTACCCCTATCCATGAGGAAAGAGATCTTAAATACTACCAAATGCAGAGAGATTTAAGAGTGTGGAACTAGAGGTCTCCAGGTTTGTACCCAAATATAATGGAGAAAGAAAGGGCTTTGTAGTATTTTCCAACTACATATAATTTGTTTTATGTATTAAGCACCTGGTGTATGTATGGCCTTCTGTATCAATGTATACAGAGCTGACAGACACAAGGAGATTAAAATGGATACAAGATCCTCAGATATTCAAGCTGGATTATCCTGGATGGGCTTCTATGTTGTGGTAGGACAAATAACAATATTTGTTACTTAAACATGCCTAGGTTAAACTTGCCCAGTTTCTGCCTAGATGTAAACCTGCCCATTTTCTCCATATTTACAGAGACCCTTAAAAACCTAAGAAATGCCTGAGCTAAGAAATTTTCTTTAAACACTATTTTGAAATTCAAAATTAAGTAACTTACCCCACAAATGGCCTCTGGAGGTTTCCTCACATTTAGATTTAATGGAGTGTAATAGACACTTGTAAAAGTATTGTTCTTGGGGTTATGGCTACAAAAAGTAGATAGAAATCAGAATTAGAAATGTACTTTATCCAAGATGACTGAGTGACTATTCTTAAAGGAAGAGTCACTTTTTTACATCAAAAAAACATAAGACGTATGTTTCAAGAGTTTCCAGGCAATGAGTCGTAAAGAAAGAAGAGCAAATCAAATAAATTCAACCTATTTAACATAAACACCAAATTTAACTGGAAATTATTTACCTGAAATTATTTAAAAGAAAACATTTTAAAGCTTGCTGCATATCCATAGAACTTATACTGTTCTGCACAATCTTTAACAATTTGACATGGGGTTACAGAGGATAGATTTTGTCTTTCACTTGTAAGAAATTTGAAATTTTCAACTTTCTGTCTGTTGCATAAAATCCTGTGTCAGATCTCTTTAATGACTGTATGTAAGTAAAAACTTTTGAGAATACATTTCTTGGGTTCTTGGATTAAACCCTGGAGTGTGCGATTTGAACCTCTGGCTGGTTACTTATTAAATATATATATATATATATATATATATATATAATTCAAGAGGTGGTGGGGAGGGGCGTCAAACACTTACGCGTGACAGTATGGCCTTTTCTGGTGACTCACAAAGTTATTCACTGATAGCATCATCTTGCAAACTTCACAGTGAAAACAAGCTTTGTGCCATATCTAGAAACCAAATAGAAAAGACTGTGCAAAATTACCTTTTCTTTCATTCTCAGGAATCTTACATATTTCAGGGCAAAAAAAAATGAGCTTTAGGGATAAAATGGTGATAAAACTCATACTCAGCTACAAATTTTGAGACAATACAGGAGATGTAGCTAGAAATTGGTAGAACTAAAGAAAAGTGGGGAAAACATCATATCTTGGTGGCTCAAAAAAACCCACCTGTCGATATGTAGCAAGATATATTTCCCAAGTTTGTGACAATTTGCAAAGGCCAAGAAATGTCTACTGACCTGGTCTAGACAGCTGATCTTCTCAGCAGGGTACACTCCGTACCCACACCTAGAGCAAGCCTGCACATTCATCGTGAAGTCTGAAGAGAGAAGACCAAGATCGGTAACAGGCAAGAAATCCAAGGAGAAGCCGCTGTCTGGTCGTTCAAGTCTCCAAAATCCTGACTTCTATTAAATTCCTGTGGGCACCTTGACCATTCAGTATCCAACTTCCACTCTCCTCTGCTGACCTTCTGGGGTGAAGTCGGCGGCTGGGTGGTTTTTAAAGCTGCCACTTACTCCAAGGGCTATTTTGGAGACGTGCTCGGCACGCATGCGTCTGGGTAATAAGGTGGAGGTATTTCTAGCTGACTTGTTTCTCTAAATAGAAAAGTGAACTCACAACAGCATCATGTTTATGTGGATGACCAAATCCTTGTGTATGATCAGGCAGCGTGCAGTAGCCTAACACTAGCTGTGATCATAACCCAAGAAAAGAAGCCAAAGGTACACTCCACACCCTTATACAACGACCAGATGAGAAAAGCTCGCTCTGTGGGGCCTGTGACTAAGGCAGAAGGTCCAGCTCACCCTTCCGCAGAAAATGAATAAGGACTTGTTCACTCCATAGAGGGTAAATACCATATTTGAAAAATTCAGCCTTATCTCTTAAAAATGTTTAATGTCACCCAACCATAAAAAAAAAAAGAATGAAATAAGGCTATTTATAGCAACATGCATGGACCTAGAGATGACTGAAAGTAAGTCAGACAGAGAAAGGCAAATAGCATATGATATCACTTATACAGGGAATCTAAAACATGACACAGAGGAATGTACCTGAAACAAAAAAGACTCACAGACATAGAGAACAGACTTGCGGTTGCCAAGGGAGAGCTGGATGGGGGTGGAAGGCTTGGGAGTTTGGGATTAACAGAGGCAAACTGTCATAGATAGGATGGATAAACAACAGGATCCTACGGTATGCACAGGGAACTAAATTCAATATCCAGTGACAAACCATAATGGAAAAGAATACGAAAAAGAATATACGTATGTATAACTGAGTTGCTTTGCTGTACAGGAGAAATTAACGCAATATTGTAAACAAACTGTACTTCTATGAAATGTTTTTAAATAGATTAAAATGTTTGTAAGAGTAGGACGGAAAATTTATTAAGATATCAATTCATGTTTAGCTTCTGCAAGGATGCAAAAATAAGGGCAGATGAGAACTCTTTGAGTGTTGACCTCTGTTATCTTAGGCGGTTCCCAAAAGTCCATGCCTTCCAGGTCTTGCTTAGTCCCTTGACTCCCAGGCTTGAAGGGAGAAGCGTGAAGACAACCTCTCTTTTCTTGGTTTTGTGAAGCCCCTCATTGCCTAAATGTCACCGAATACAGACCTTCCAGAAACAGCTTATAAAAAATGGCAACACACTTGTCCCCACCCCTCAGCTCACTGTCTTTCTTCGACAACCCTCTTCCTGCTTTACAGTCTTCACAGCAGTTACCACCACCTGACACCTTAAATGTTACTATATCTGCTTTTAAAAATTATCTGTCTCCTCCATCAAGATATTTCATCAAAATAGAGTCCTTGGTCCGTATTGTCCTTTCTGTGTCCCCAATGCCAAGAACAAGGTCTGATACAGAAAACATGCTCAACAGATATTTATCAATCAAAGAAATCAACACTGATGCCAACATGCCTGCAGGGACCGAGGTGAAGCCACAGGCCACAGGCCCCATCTGAACCAACTCTCCACCCCAGCCAACTTGTGATGAGGGAATCAGTAGCCAGCAGGGACAAACATCCTGACTCTTCCAGAAAAGCCAGCTATCTGCTTCTGCACCCAAAATTCCCTTTTTTTGCAAAACCCTGGGAAAAAAACAATAAAACAGGGTCATGGGAAGTACTGATTTAGCACGCTAAAATTAGTGACTGTCCACCTCAAGAGAAGGCTCCGAGGAAACTGCTGGGGGGACCTCGGGCAAGACAGAACTCAGTAGTGCTTCTGTGTTGTGACGAGAGAATCTCGGGAAGGAAGAGGCCACAGAGAAGGTGAAGAAGAACAGCATCCCCATGACGCTTAGGAGAGGGTGCCATGAGGTTCCCCACAGAGAGAGAGCGGGCGCAGAGCTGCCCTCTCAGCACCAGAAGGAGACTCTGGTAGGGGTCCCGGACTCAGGAAGACTCAGGCTGAAATGTGATACAACATGGCCTGAACAAAAGGGAACAGTAAAGGCAAAGAACAATGACCTTCAGGTTAGGGACTTCCCTCGTGGTCCAGTGGCTAAGACTCTGTGCTCCCAATGCAGGGGGTCTGGGTTCAACACTAAAGATGCTGCAAAAAAGATTTCATGTGTTACAACTAAGACCCGGCCAAATAAAGACCTTTTACAAAAAGACCTACATTTCCCCCAAATATTGTGCTCTGTGGGATTTCTCTAGCTATACCTGGACACGGGCTGGAAGCCTCAATAATCACTGAGAAAGAACTCTGCCCCAATCCAGAGGGATGCGGAATTGCAGCCAGATTTCCTTTAAAGAAAAATGACCTAATGCTTCTTTAAGGCTGTGATTGCATCACTGCTATCAGTCGTGAAACAAGGATGACCCAAACGCAAGATGCTAAATCTGACTTGTATCATCACTTCTGATTTTGAAAGGTGCTTATTATGTATCAGAAATTGTGAGAAGAAACAACCCCGTAGAACTGGAAGAGGGACAGTTTAAAGACCTAAAATGAACATGCATTGCTGGGGCCAGAGACATACAGCCCTCATCCACAGACCTTGTGGATGGCCTTCCCTGTGTGCACCCTAACCCTCTCACATCAGGCAGAGCCCCTCCCTTTTCTGACAGTGATTACATCAGACCCTCCACATCTTAGCCAATGAACAAGGGTGCTCCTCTGGCCTCTGGGATCGGTTCAGACAACATGTGTTAAGTCTGATTCCCCACAAACCTGGGGCAAAGGCTTCCATGGGAGAACTTTATTCAGAAGTGTGATCCAGGGGGCAGAAGTAAGAAGGCAGGAAGTGGAGGGAGAGAGTCAACATTCTTTCCCACAGAAGCTTTGGACATTGGATCTCTTGGTCTCTACCTTCCAAGAGGCCACACAAGCCATTGCTACTCAGGAACGTCTGCTAGAGGAAGGAAGCGGGAAGGAAGTACCTGCTGGTCCTGCCCACCACTGATTCATGTCTGGCCCCACTGGGTGTTAACTCTCTTATACATCCATGCTGTGTATGTGCGCACGGAATCCCACAGCATCCTATGGCTCAATAGCAACAGGGAAAAAGGCAAAGGCAACAGCTGAAAGTCTTAAGACAGGTGAGGCTAAGTGGACGGAAAGAGGCTCCTGAGAGGTGTGTGATTTGTTGGCCAATCAGCAGAAAGTCCAGGACTTGGGCTTGGTCGTGGTGAGTCAGAGTCAGGTCAAGTAGAGGCTTGTTAACCTCTGACCTAGATGCTTCTGTCAACAGTGTCCCATATTGCTTCTTCTTCTTCTTCTTTTTTTTTTTTTTCAAGTCTTGACTCACAGGGAGATTGTGATCAATGAAAAACTCCACATTTCATTTCACATTAGTGACTATCATGTTCAGTACGAGAACAATCGATTTTTTTTTCAACTTCACCATAGCACTTGTTTCTTTTAAATTGCATCCTATTGACGGCAGCCCCATTGCTTCAGCCAGTCAAGATCTTATTGAACCCTGGTTCTGTCATTGAGAATACGAGGTAATTCCTCCTAGCTCTGAACCATGCCCTGCAGGGCCACGGATGTAAAATGGCTTTGAGATTATGAAGAGGTGACCGAAGAGAAGTACAAAGAAAGCTATCAAGCCTCCAGTCTGTCATTGCCACTCTGGTTAGACTGGGCTTGTTCCTCCTGTGGTGGGGGTGTGTGCGTGCCTACCTTACTTTAGCTTCTCCCAAAAGCAGAGCGTGAGGTGAGGATTTGGCTGCAGGTTATATTTGGGAGATGATCTCACAAGGTAAGAATGAGGGGCTGAGGTGAGTGAGAAGAGAAGGAAGAGTCAATAAAGGGAGCATCCTGAGCTAATTACCACTGTGGGCAACTGAGGCTCAATACCGTTAGGGATCCTCTGAGGCATTGTGTAGAATGTTTCCCCAGACCATCCCACTGAAGGACAGAGGTTGGGATACTTATCCGCCAAACTCTCATCTCCCATTGGCTGCATCTCAGGGGCATTAACTCCCTCCACCTCTAGAGTACACCTGTCTGCACAAGCTGAACAGACTTCTACAGCTTCAGAGAAAGCCCAGAGGCACAAAAGCAGGGGGATGATGCTGCAGGAACTTAAGGAGGTCCTGGTGCTACACTTGGAGTTATTGGTGAGCCAAGGAGATCCGCATAGGGTACCGCAAGGTCAGTCACTCAAGGAAACTGACTGAGAGAAGGGGGAAAGAAAGCATTTACATGATATACACCATGAACCCCCACGGTCTTCTTTTCCGGCTGCTGGTGTCAATTCTGTTCCCTCCTTCCTCTTCTCTGCACTGTGCAACGTGTGATCAACACTTGGGGTAGAGAATTCAAGAAGCAAGGGCTTGCCTCTAGCTGTCAGGCTTTCCCAGGACAGAACTTCAATCCCACTCTCACCCTCATCCCTTGGAGTTTTCAGGTGCCTGGGGGTGATCACATGGGGTTAGACAGAGGCAGAGTTGATTTCAACCTATGAATTTGGAGGCAAGAAAAGCAATTCATTCCATATAGCCCATCAGGCTCCTCTGTCCATGGAATTCTCTAGGCAAGAATACTGGACTGGGTTGTAATGCCCTTCTCCAGGGGATCTTCCCGACCCAGGGATTGAACCTGGGTCTGAACTGCAGGCAGATTCTTTACCCTCTGAGCCACTAGGGAAGCCCAACAATATAACACAACATAACTTGCCATTAAGTCCCTTGGACTGCAAAGAGGTCAAATCAGTCAATCCTAAAGGAAATCAATCCTGAATATTCATTGGAAGGACTGAGGTTAAAGCTGAAGCTCCAATACTTTGGCCACCTGCTGCGAAGAGCCAATTTATTAGAAAAGACCCGGATGCTGGGAAATATTGAAGGCAGGAGAAGGGGACAACAGAGGACAAGTTGGTTGGATGGGATCACCGACTTAATGGATATGAGTTTGAGCAAACACGAGTTTGAGTCAAGCTCATGAGTTTGAGATGGTGAAGGACAGGGAAGCCTGGCATGCTGCAATCCATGGGGTCACAAAGAGTCGGACATGACTGAGCGACTTTGAACAACAACAACATGCCATTACCCTTCGAGGGCCTAAGGAAGAGCCCCCTGTACCTTCTTCCCACCCCAGGGCTATGATCCAAACTTTATTGGAGAGAGCATGTTAATGGCTTACTAGATGCAGAGAAGTTATTAGGGGACTGTGCCAGTGTAACTTGGTAGTGATCTGTCCTCTAGAACTTTCTGGAAATCTACCCTCTAGTGCCAGAGAGAGCTGTTCATGGGGAAGTATCTCAATGGAAGGACACCTGAAGGGGGTGCCAGGGAAGTTGCTAATTATCAGGTACTGGTGCCCAGCAGGCCTAACTGGGCACTGGGGAAGCCGGGTGTGTGATAGGAACCTAGAAGGTGTGCACCCCTTCTGCAGGAGCCCGATTCCTCAAAAGTATGCCAGACATACCGGAACCAGGGAACAAAACCTTTACCTCCTGCAGTCTCTCTCTTTTCGCCTTTTTATAAAGTTCATGGGGTTCTCACTGCAAGTATACTGGCGGGGTTTGCATTCCCTCCTCCAAGAGATCACATTTTGTCAGAACTTCCCACTAGTAGACCCGTCTGTCCTCGGTGGCCCTGCATGTCACAACTCATAGCTTCACTGAGTTACACAAGCCCCTTCACCATGACAAGGCAGTGATCCATGAAGGGATGGCATCACTGGCTGGATGGCATTACCAATTCAACAGACATGAACTTGGGCAAATTCTGGGAGAGGTGAGGGACAGGGAAGCCTGGTGTTCTGCAGTCCATGGGCTTGCAAACAGTCGGACCTGACTCGACGACTGAATAACAACAACAATCTTTCTCTACTGTCCCCAACTGGCAAAGCTGAACATGGGACCACAGGCAGAGGAAAATTACTTAAAAGACCCAGTTCTATTTTCACAGAACAGAATGCTTAGAGGCAGTGGTTAATAGCATCAATTATTCCCGTCAGGGAATTCAGCCTGAACCCTGACCCACCCCTCTCCCCCTTTGCAGAAGGCTGCTGGTGCCTCAGCCAGGTCTGGGCTTGGGCCTGTTAGTCCTAAGACGGGCATTTCTGTTACTCAAGGGATTATCCAGTGGCGTCCTGTACGAAGCCATAGCCTGGTCTGAGCTGTCCTGTGAACAGCAAGAGTAGCAATCACTGATTGCACGCCATGGAGGTGTGGTACCCAGTAGGATGAGGATGGGATTGTTGAGCTCAGCAGGATTAGCAGCCGCATCCCGGTGACTAGAGCAGAGGGCCAGAGGCAAAGTCCAGAGGGATCAACCCAGGAGCACCCATGAGGTCAACTCTTCTAAAGACTTCTGAATAATGGAGTTGAGGATTTTTCTGGGGTGAAGAGAAAGACTTAGCTCTAATCGTGTGAGTTTGGAAAGGAAGCAGAAAACAGTGACATGGGCCAAAGCTGGAGAAACACAGGAAATACAGTTAGAAGAAAACAGCATTTGGATCTAACAGGTCAGTACAGTTATCAGAGAGGGAAAAAAATTTTTTTTTAGTTTTTGAATGTCGAGTTTTAATTAATTAATTTTAATTGGAGGCTAATTACTTTATAATATTATAGTGTTTTTTTGCCATACATTAACATGACAGCCATGGGTGTACATGTGTCCCCATCCTCAACCCCCCACCCACCTCCCTCCCCATCCCATCCCTCAGGGCCATCCCAGTGCACCAGCCCTGAGCACCCTGTCTCATGCATCAAACCTGGACTGGAGATCTCTTTCACATATGATAATATACATGTTTCAATGCTATTCTCTCAAATCATCCCACCCTTGCCTTCTCCCACAGAGTCCAAAAGACTGTTCTTTACATCTGTGTCTCTTTTGCTGTCTCACCAAAGAAGGAAATTCCCCAGAGAGTTAGACATGACTGAAGAGACTTAGCAGGCACGGACAATGTACAATAGGGACATAAACCCCATTAGTAAGTATTTTTTTATTATTTTGATTGGAGGCTAATTACAATATTGTAGTGGTTTTTGTCATACATTAACATGAATCAGCCATGGGTATACATGTGTACACCCTGAACCCCTCTCCCACCTCCCTCCCCATCCCATCCCTCAGGGCCATCCCAGTGCACCAGCCCTGAGCACCCTGTCTCATGCATCAAACCTGGACTGGAGATCTCTTTCACATATGATAATATACATGTTTCAATGCTATTCTCTCAAATCATCCCACCCTTGCCTTCTCCCACAGAGTCCAAAAGACTGTTCTTTACATCTGTGTCTCTTTTGCTGTCTCACCAAAGAAGGAAAAATTTTTAACTGTTTCTTCTTTCACATATCTGTAGTTTTATTTGTTGGTGCTGTGATAATCCAGCCTTGGAGCAATACTTTCAGAGTTGCCACATCAGACCACACACTACAGAGCTGAAAAAGGGAAGTGTTGCTTCAAATCATCTTTCTGTCTGAGCCAGCAGTGAATTCCTGTGTGCAACACGTTTTAATAACTGCATGATATAATTATGACTTAATTCTTGTGGATGGAAAATTTATTATTTTTATAAGCATCCTGGTTCTATCACTAGCCAGCTTGTGATGTGGGCAACCTCTCTGAACCTCAGATTCTTTATCTATAACATGAGCAGAGGGATTAGTTGTGAAGCCTCCTCCACATCTATCACTGTTTTATCGTATTTCAGGAATAACTTGCAAAGACTTAATTGTATAAACCAGATTAATTAAAAAGTAACGTATTTGCCTTACTAAACGATTTTTCATTTCTCAAGTGATTCACAATTGAATCCCTTCAAAAAGTGTTTTATCTTTGGGTCTACAATAACTTAGTTGGCCCTGACATTTCAGAAATATGGGTATTAAAGAAAGAATGGGACAGCCTGTCTTAGTCTGTTTCAGTTGCTGTAACAAAATACCACAGGCTGGAAAGCTTACGAACAACAGAAATTTACTCCTCACAGTACTGGAGGCTAGAAGGTCAAGAACAGAGCGCCAGAGGGTTGGGTTCTAGCCAAAGCCTTCTTTGGGTTACAGACTGCAATTTCTCTCTGTGTCCTCACTTGGCAAACGCCAGGAAGCTCTGTCTGGCCAGCTTTACAAGGGCAGGAACCCCAGGGCTCTACTTTCAAGATTTAAGCACCTCCCAACAGCCCCACCTCCTAACGTCATCACTTTGGGGATTAAGTTTCAACATATGAATTGGGGGACCAGTACACAGACGTTCAGTATAGCACAAAGTGAAGTCGCTCATCGTGTCTGACACTTTGCAACCCCATGGACTGTAGCCTACCAGGCTCCACGGTCCATGGGATTTTCCAGGGAAGAATGCTGGAGTGGGCTGCCATTTCCTTCTCCAGGGGATTCTTCCCAGCCGAGGGATCGAACCTGGGTCTCCTGCATTGCAGACAGACGCTTTACCGTCTGAGCCACTAGCTATGATGTAAATAGTATAATGGCTTGTTTAAAAATAGTCATGGATTCAGGATTCTGGCAGAACTTATTAAATTATCATCATTTACTTACACCTGCCTGGGGCCAGTGTTTCTTAAACCAAGAAAGTGTCCTTACCTGGTGAGATTTTATGGAGCATATTGAAGTCTCAGGCCCAGAGGAGAGCAAAGAGGAGATGCCCGTTCTTGCCTGACGTCACATCCTGACGATTCACTCTTTTCACTCAAGGCGTTGATAGTTTGACAGCAAATGTCTCTGGTGTGAAGAAAACTGTAATTTCTCCTCAGCTATTTACACCTCAGCGCGCCTGTGATCATTAGCCGGTCGGGTGAGAAGTCTTGGAGAGCAAGGGCTTGGAGGCCTCCGCTGGAGTCTCCAGGTTGCAGAAAGACAAACGTGGGGGGCACGCGTGGGTGAGGGGTGAAGTGGTACTGGGGCAACTACATTGTCTCTCTCGTATTGGACTAACAGAGGGCCACACACCCGGTGGCTGGGCTCCCCAGGGGGCACCAGTGGCAAAGAACACGGCTACCAACGCAGAAGACAAAAGCCACGGGGGTTAGATCCCTGGGTCGGGAAGATCCCCCCCTAGAGGAGGAAATGGGAACCCGAACCGGGATCTTTGCCTGCAGAATACCACAGACACAGGGGCCTGGCGGGTTACTGTTCACGCGGTGGCAGAGTCGGACACAACTGAACGACTCAGCGGCGCGCACGCACCCAGTGGCTGACACGTGGTGGCGCTCAACAGACAGTCCAGGAATGGTTCTGGAGCTACATCCAGGCCAGCAGGAGGTGTTGGGCTGTGGGAACGCGCTCTGCAGAAAGGCGCGCCGCGGAGTGTAACCAAGTTATGGGAGCTGGAGACAACCGCGGCTCCCGTCGCCTGCCCTTGGTAAACTCGTGCAGATGCGGGCGCCCAGTCCCCCAGGGGACCCGACCCGCACACAGTGGGGTCAGGATCTGGCTGGGCAGCAGCCTTCGGGCTTTGGGAACTGGGTCCCGGAGCTGATGCGGAGGCCGAAGTCGAGCTGTAGACCCAGGGCAGCAGCGAAAGGGCAGGAGCGGGGACTCTGACGAGCGCCCCATGATCCGGCGCCCGGGAAGCCGGCCGGGCGCGCGCTCAGTCCAGCGTGGCTGGGGACACTGCGTGCGGCGGCTTTGCGGAGCGCGCTCTTAGGATCACTGGGAGCGCGGTCGATTCGGCAAAAATTTCTCGGGGAACGACGCGCGCGGCGGCGGGACCCCTTTAGAGCTCTGCAAACTTTGCCCAGCACGCTCGCCAGCTTTGCCCCGGGCGCCCTCCGGAGACGGCACGCGCGACGCTCGGCCAGCGCGGCTAGGTGCGCTCTCCCCGATAGGGCGCGCGGAGGCGCGGGTTCCTGCGCGCGGCCGACGGTGTGGACCGCCGAGTCCGGGGTCGGAGGCGGCGCCCGCAGCCCCGCCTGGTCCGGGTCTAGCTCCGGGCGACTCCTCCCCCGTCACGCTGGAGCTTTTAGTTTCGATTTCTCTCAAGCGGCCGCAGGCCCTCGCAGCGGAGTGACGGAGACGTACGCCATCTCCGGCCGTCCGGTCGCCGTGGGAACGGTAATTTCGGCCCCCGTCTCCGCCGGGCGTCTCTCCCGTGGGTGGCCGCCTTTCCTTCTCCCGCTTTCCTCCCTTCCCGCCCGGCTGCCCTCTCGGTGTTGTTCCGAGCGCGGTCGTCGGGGGCCGGGTCCCTTCGGGCAAAGCAGTAAAACTTGGGAAAGAAGGCTCTCCCCACCCCCAGTATCACCTACTTCGCTCAGTTTGTCCTCCCTTCCCTTCTAGCCCCCGGGTTTGGGACACTCGGTGCTATTCGGGATTCGGAAAAGGAGGGATGGACCTGGGAGGGCGGGAGACGGGTATCTGCAAGAGGAGAAGGTGGGGTACCTGGGAGGGCGGGAGGGGTTTGTTCTCTCGTCTGGCTTACACAGGGGGCTTCCTGTGTTTGACAGCCCAGGGTTCCAGTCCCAGCGTCCCGCCTGTCAGCTGTGGGGCCTTGACCCTCTTTGTGCCTGTCTGTGAAATGGGTATGGGGGTGGGCCGGGAGGGTGAATAAGGTGATTGCAGTGCACAGCAGTGCCTCTGTCTGGGCTTAGCACACTATAGGTAAACTTAAGCTGCTGTCATCCTGCGGGACTCTTGATTCCTTGAGGAAGTGGAGAAAGGCAGGACTCTGTCTGCAACCTTTCACCCTTGTATGCAAGTGTGCCTTTTATGGGACAGTAAAATTATTTGTGAGTGATTTTGAGTAATCCCCAGGCCTTTTTCCCTTGAACTCCTGGGCTGGCCAAGGACGTGGCCCTAATCTTGGTTTACTTACAGGCTATTCTGTTCCTTCTGATGGCCATCCAGGTCGCCAGCGACTGCCTGGTTTCATAGTCCACTTTTGCTTCCTGTTAGCTGTGTGGCTTTGGGCAGGTTTTCTAAACTCTCTGAAAACAAAGTTTCTTCTGTAATAGGCTCCAGCTTCCTGACAGTGCTGTGAGCATCAGGGGACAGTAGAGTACTTCAGGGCCCAGCAGAAACCACCCCCCTCTCCCCCCAACAGGTGCTGGAGGTGAGCGGTGGAGGTACTCTCGGTGCCTTCTCTTTGAGCCTTTTAGAAAAATTGTCTTCATTGGGGCTAGGGTGAGGCACAAGTTGTATTATGTCACTTTCCAGGGGAAACAGCTGCAATAAAATTCAAATAATAGCTGGGATTTTACTTACAGGCTATTCTGTTCCTTCTGATGGCCATCCAGGTCGCCAGCGACTGCCTGGTTTCATAGTCCACTTTTGCTTCCTGTTAGCTGTGTGGCTTTGGGCAGGTTTTCTAAACTCTCTGAAAACAAAGTTTCTTCTGTAATAGGCTCCAGCTTCCTGACAGTGCTGTGAGCATCAGGGGACAGTAGAGTACTTCAGGGCCCAGCAGAAACCACCCCCCTCTCCCCCCAACAGGTGCTGGAGGTGAGCGGTGGAGGTACTCTCGGTGCCTTCTCTTTGAGCCTTTTAGAAAAATTGTCTTCATTGGGGCTAGGGTGAGGCACAAGTTGTATTATGTCACTTTCCAGGGGAAACAGCTGCAATAAAATTCAAATAATAGCTGGGAAATGATTTCTTACCACATATGTATGAGTCACTTAAACCTGTGTAAAAATAATCACTCAGTTCAGTTCAGTTCAGTCACTCAGTCGTGGCTGACTCTTTGCAACCCCATGAATCGCAGCTCGCCAGGCCTACCTGTTCATTACCATCTCTCGGAGTTCACTCAGACTCATGTCCATCAAGTCCGTGATGCCATCCAGCTATCTGATCCTCGGTCGTCCCCTTCTCCTCCTGCCCCCAATCCTTCCCAGCATCAGAGTCTTTTTCAATGAGTCAACTCTTCGCATGAGGTGGCCAAAGTACTGAAGTTTCAGCTTTAGCATCATTCCTTCCAAAGAAATCCCAGGGTTGATCTCCTTCAGAATGGACTGATTGGATCTCCTTGCAGTCCAAGGGAAGAAAAAATAATCACTAGGATAACTTTTTTTCAGTCTTCATAAAAGCTGTTTAAAATATTTATATGATTTTTTTTCATGCTTTGTACCATTCTTTCAAAAAAAAATTTTTTAACACCAAAACATTTTGTATTGGGGTATAGCCAATTAACAATGTTGTGATAGTTTCAGGTGAAAGTAAACAGACTCAGCCATGCATATACATATTTCTATTCTTTTTAAATACCAGTGAGAGTTGACAAGAGAGTGTTGTCTTAGTCTTCAGTTCTCCAGACAGTGGTGATAATAGGGAGTATTTATCGAACATTTAGACACTGTGAAATTAGAACATTTAGCATCTTACATGCATTGTTCCATTCATCCTCATAGCCATGTATGACTTAGGCATCACTGTTTTCCCATTTTACAGATGAGGAAACTGAGGCTTGGAGACATTGAGTACTTGTTCAAGTGCGTGCATTTGTGCTAAGTGGCTTCAGTCGTGTATGACTCTTTGCAATCCTATGGAGCATAGCCCGCCAGGCTTTTCTGTCCATGGGATTCCCTAGGCAAGAATACTGGAGTGGGTTGCCATGGACTTTGTTCAAGGTCCCATGGGTAGCTAATATAGGTGGAGCGGCTGATTTATACACCTGGCCTGCAATTCACCATGACTGGGCTCTCAGCCACCTTCCTGAGTCCCTTTGATTCCGTTGTCTGTCCCCTGTCAGCAATTTAGTCAGGGCCCTGAAGGATTTAAAATGTTTAAGTACATTTCAGTTGTGACGTTAATGAAGAAATATATTTATTGAGTGCCTGTTGTATACCTGGCACTTTTCTATTACTGAGACAAATAAAAAGAAAAAAAATGATGATTAAGATAACTTCTCAAATGACAAAGAAGAGTCCTAGTGGATAATAGAGTAATAATAATAACTGAGTGCCTGGCATTGCTAATGCTGTATGTATACTAAATATTAATTTGTTAAAGAAGATAGATATATTTGACAATTGAATAAGCTATATAGTCCTCCAAATGACTGATTGGTCTTTGCAGCCTTAGCCTTACAGCAGGAATGAATACAAGAAAATGACGCCAGACATGCTCTCTCCAGTCATAGCCGACCGAGATAGGCCTGGATTATCTTGGGCTTCAAAGAGGAGCATAAATAAAAGGTCAGCACCAAGCCTTGGCTTAACTGCAATGATGGGACCAAGAGCAGACACCTGACTCAGTCACCACTCATTCTGGGTGAACTTGACTTCAGCCAGAAATTAAGGCCAGCCTCAGAGGAATAAGAGAGTCCCTGAATGTTTAGCCTAACAAGAGTGAAGCTCCAGCACACTGCCTCTATTTAGACACACATTCTAAATGTTGTAAGAAGGGTCTCTCAGTGTCCCCCTAGACAGTGTTCGGCCTCAGCCCAGAAAAATGCTATAGGTTTCAAACAGAAGACCCTCCTGGCTTAGTGTTTGCAAAGAAAACTCTGGAGATCTTCCTACCTCTGAGCTGTGGAAATCAGCCTGTCACTTAAGTCCAAAGCCCCTTCCGAGTGTCAGGAGGGACGAGGGGTTTATGTTGCTCCACTCTGTCGATGGAGCATGTTGGGTGCTTGATGGGTATGCATTTTGATGCCTCACTCACTTCCACTCTCTTTGCTTCCACTTTTCAGACCTCAGGTCAAGAGTGAAAGTTGAAAGTGTTATTCGCTCAGTCGTGTCCAACTCTTTGTGACCCCAAGGACTATAGTCCACCAGGCTCTTCCGTCCATGGGATTCTTCAGGCAAGCATACTGCAGTGGGTTGCCATTTCATTCTCCAGGGGATCTTCCTGACCCAGGGAACAAAGCCGGGTCTCCTGCACTGCAGGCTGACTCTTCACTGTCTGAACCACCGGAAATACCAGGTCAAGAGAACCCTCCCTAATTCCTTTGGGGCTTCTCAGGTCCTTGCTGTGACCACAAGTGGCCCTGATCATGGCTGTCCACGTTCCTGCTGTGTGTGATGCCGTCTCTCAGCAAGGCAGGGCCAGGTCAGGTGTCTCCCGGACTCCGGACTCCTAGAATGCACCTGGTGCATTGAACATCCAGGAACTTGTATCTATATATTAAAACATAGATATAATGGTCTATATAATAGTCACATGGCTTTATCATCATACATCCTAGGTTCATTCTTTAAGATTGGCCTTAGCATTAACATATGATTCTTTCTAACTTACTTCACTCTGTTTGACAATCTCTAGGACAAAAGACTTAAGGCTTCAACACCACATGTCAAAGTTATCTGTCTTTTTCTGGTGGATTTTGTATAACATTAACTTGTTAATTTTGAAAATGTCTCCTTGCTTTACTAATAATGATCCGCAAGTTACTAAGTCTGTGTGAAGGAGATGAAATAAAAATGATTGAGTGTTTTCTACATGTCTATACTTAACATTAATTTCCTCTATGGATATGGGTTATCTCTGTTTTTGAGAAACGGTTTGGGTCCTAATCTGAAAAATCTTAACTGCCTCCCAATCGGAAACAGTTTGGTGTCTATGGTGGGGTGTTCACTATGTGTTGAGGGACAAGATGGCCATCAGACTTCTCACTGTCTTAGTAGGGATCTGCTCACGGAAGTCACTCTCCCTGTCACTTCTCACTGCCCAGGTGACCCCTAAATAAGCCGCAAGGTGACAGGATAATACCACTCAGGGCTACAGGGTCAGCGCTTTGCCATCTTGGACGCCTCCCCTCATCTAGATTCCTTCTGCCCCCTCCAAAAGTCATTGCTTGTGCTCTGGGGCACAGTCAGATAGATGCCTTCTTATTTTCCAGCTGGGTGAAAACTTCTGGGGGTGAGTACAGACCTGCAGCCGCCACCTGTGACCCTAGGATCGCTGAAATTGAAACCAGCACGGATCAGAGTCTGGGGAGCTTTCGGTTTGTTACAAAAGGCCATGCCCTTTACGGGAAAGAACCCAGGACTTGGTTTAGGAGAAAGAACTCTAGTACAGGCTCTGCTCTGACCAGCTGTGTCACTTTTACTAATTCTCTTCCTTGGGGTGTTTGTTTCTTCCAGCTTCCCATTCAATTAATATTTGTTTAGCAAATACTTTATGAGTGCCAGCGCCTCTGTCGTGGTGAACTTACATTGTCACGTTTGACAGTGTCAAGCAATAAGTAGAGTGCTGATAATCAAGACAAATACAAGGACTGTAAAGGGAATGGGGAAAGGGAAGGAGCTGGGGAGGTAGGTGTAATCAGGGAGGACCTCCCAGCAGAGGTGCCATTGAACCGAATTCTGAAGATGGAGAGCTAGCCATCTGGCCAAAGACGGCTTGTCCAGCAAAGGTTTGGGTGATGACTTCCAGACTGAAAGAACCATAAGCCCCGGTGGATCGTGGTGGGCCCAGGGATGCTCAGAGCCTGGGAGGCTGAATGGTATGTTGGTGAGGGCTGGACTCTGAGCGTTGTTGCTGGCTTCAGTTCTGAGTTTGGTTTACTAGTTACTTAGCCTGGGGCCAGTTACTTTTTCTAACCTCGTGTTCCTTATATGTCAAAGGCAATGATCCTAGAGCTGATCTAATAGTATTTGTATGCCCGTGTGCTAAGTTGCTTCAGTCGTATCTGACACTTTATGACCCTATGGACTGTAGCCCCATCAGGCTCCTCTGTCCATGGGATTTTCCAGGCAGGAATACTGGGGTGAGTTGCCATGCCCTTCTCCAGGGGATCTTCCCAACCCAGGGATCCAACCCCCATCTCTTATGTCTCCTGCACTGTTAGGCAGGTTCTTTACCACTGGCTTCACCTGGGAGATCCCAGCATCATTTGGGAGAGTATTAAATGATACTTACAAAGCGATTGGCTCGGCAAATAATAAATGTGAGTTTTCATTTTTATTATCGTTAGTTTTGCTTCGTAAAATAAGGGAAGTAGTAGGTGAGCAGGAGATTCTGTTGTTTAGTTGCTTAGTTGTGTCTGACTCTATGCCAGTCCATGGACTATAGCTCACCAGGCTCCTCTGTCCCTGGGATTTCCCAGGCAAGGATACTGGAGTGGGTCTCCATTTCCTCCTCCAGGGAATCTTCCCAACCCAAGGATCAAGCCCCTTGTCTCCTGCATTGGCAGGTGGATTATTTACCTCTTGAGCCACCTAGGAAGTCCCAGGGGATCCTATTGGCTAGTAATTATCCTAGATCAGGGGTTAGTGAACCTTTTTTTAAAGGGCCAGGTGGTAAATATTTTGGGCACTTCAGGCCCCAGGATGTCTGTCACAATCATTCAACTGTGGTTGTGGTGGGAAAGTAGCCACCGACAAAATGTAAATGAATGGGTGTGACTGTGTTCCAATAAAACTTTACTTACAGAAACAGGTGGTGAGTATGTAGAGTGAGATTTTTAGCACTGAACACCTCTATGTAGGAAAGAAGTAAAGGTCACAAATCAGTAACTTCAGCTTCAACCTTACAAAATTAGAAAAAGGAAGAACAAATAAAACTTAGAAAATCCCCAAACGAACAAAACAGATGGTAGGCCATAGTTTGTCATCTACGCTAGTAAGAGATGAGCTTCCCAGGTGGCTCAGTGGTAGAGACTGCCTGCCGGTGCAGGAGACACAAGAGGCTTGGGTTTGACCCCTGGGTCAGGAAGATCCCCTGGAGAAGAAAATGGCAAGCCACTCCAGTATTCTTGCCTGGAAAATTCCATGGACAAAAGAGTCCGGCGGGCTACAGTCCGTAGGATCCCAAGGGGTGGAACATGACTGAGCGATTAGTAAACCAGTACTAGATATTGGAGAGCCAAGGAGTTCAGTTTAAGATTTGAACTTTTAGATTGTAGGGATCTTGTGAAGATTCTCGAGCAGAAAAATAAGTTGATGAGAATGTGTTCGGTAGAACTATGTAAAATCATTTGAAACAGAGAGCTTGATACTCCAGGTTGCCGCTGTTTGTTTATGTATTTTTCGCCTGTACCGGGTCTTCCCTGCTGCACACAGGTTTTCTCCAGTTGCGGCAGCAGGCTTCTGATGACGGTGGCTTCTTTCGTTGCAGAGCACAGGCTCCAGGGCATGTGAACTAGTGTATTTTCGGCACCTGGGCTCTGTAGTGTGCTCACAGGCTCTGTAGTTGTGGCTCACAGGCTTAGCTGCTCTGCAACATGTGGTATCTTCCCGGACAGGGGATCAAACCCACGTCCCCTGCATTGGCAGGCGGATTCTTAACCAAGGAGCCACCAGGGAAGTCCCTGTTTTTTGAACTGGGCTTGAGGGATGCCAGGCAAAGGATGAACGTCTTATAACCTGTCAGGAATTCTGGGGGAGTTTCTGGTTTTTACAGACCTTGATGAACTTTCCACAGTTTCTCCTACACAGTGAACATTTAAGAAAATCATGAATGCTGGATTAGAAGCTCTTGGAGGGACAGGGACTTTGCTTTCTTTGCAGCTGTGTATCCAGACTCTGCAGGGAAGCCTGAAGTAGAGCTGGCACTCGAGCACTTGAATGAATTATTGGTATGGCAGCCCTGGAGCCCAGATAGACAATACTGATCATCTCTGGGCTTAAATAAAAACTGTGTCACTGAATGAGTGTTATTTAAAACATCATGAGGCCAGCGATGCCACTGGGTACCAATTTTCTGGTTGTTTTTTTTTTTCCTTCCAGATGGCAGACGATCAAGGCCGTATTGTGGAGCAGGGGGCTGAGGATCCCGCAAACGATGATACAGTTGATGCAAAGCCAGACCGGTCCTCTTTTGTCTCATCGATCTTGAGGTAAGTTTCCTTTCTCGCTGAGTTAAAGAGGAACCCTGGGTCACTTCAGCCTGGCAGGCCTCTGTCATCTCCACTCACCCATGCAGGAGGGGGCCTTCAGGGGAGGAAGTCTGTACTGTGCATGGGAGATTCGTGCAGAATCCTGCTGCTGTGTATGACAACACTGGGGTCCCCTTGTGCACTCCCCCATCTCCAGGGTAAGCCCAGGTGTGGGGGAGCCAAGCTCCCTATCAGAGGTAAATTGCAGCCAGCCTCCTTTGGGAAAAAGCGTGGACTATTACTGCTGCCACTTGGCACTAGGCTTGGCTGAAAGGCCGAACTGGGGACCATGGGATAGGAGATTTTAGGGTAGCACTCTGCTGATTCCTACCGTTTTCTTTTCCTTTTTTCACTTCTTAAACCCTGAGCCTTACATTTAGTAATAACAGCTGCCTTTATTAAGCTTTTGTATGCCAGCTCAGTGTTGCATATAATCCTCACAACCCCAGGAGATGGTTCTGTTGTTACCATCTCTTAACGAGTAGGTGAACTGAGGCATTACGAGGTTTAATAGTCTTCCATTGTGCTGGCAGTGAATAAATGATAGAGCTGAGATTAGAATCCAAGCAGTACCATCACTGCTCACTTAACACCTCCGATATGCTTTCTACTTAAAAGTAGGGCTGCAGGGAAGTGGAGGAGCCCCTTCCTTCCCCTCCTTAACGTTGGTCATGGAGGGGCAGTGCATGGGGCTCCCTGGCAAGAGGCAGGCATGGTCTGTGGTCAGAAGCATCAGCCTTCTTGCTAGCCCAAGCCCCATGTTGGAGAGACAGCGAGGAGGATAAAGTCTGAGGTTAGGGAGTGCTCCCCAGCAGGGCTCAGGAAGGGAATTGCTGGTAACAGGGGGCATGCCAGCTCCCTGCAACATCCCACAGAGAGCCTTGGGTCACATCATCCCAAACAAGGCTCAGAAAAGTGGGAAGACCTCGGCATCGGAGATCGGCATTCCATCGGCACTGGTTGCCATTTAGGGCCAAAGATATCCCATGAGATGACCGGAAAATACAGCTCCAATTGCTGACAGCTTTTCAAAGTCGTGAGCTCAGGTGGTCCAGGCTAAACCATTCCCCAGTGCAGTGGCCTGCAAATGTTTCTGCTCACATACCCCCCAAATAATGTAAAACTAAGACACACACCTCCTCATACACTTTAAGGTGACATATAAATTTCTTGTCAAAATAGTTGGAAAGGATGCAATAGTATTTCTGTTTTCCCATCTCTCTTGAGTATTCAGATTAAGTAGATTGCCTCTAAGTAAAAGAGAAACTGGAATAGTGTAATAGTCATTTCATAAGTCTTAGCAAAGCCGTTTGTTATACTTCCCAGAGATTATGAAAATGAAAAAGGTGTTGCTAAGACTAACATTTAAAAATCATCCCTTTAAGTGTATGGAGTCTAATTCTTTAGTAACATAACCCATTAGAAAGGTTCGTGAACAGCTGTCCTGTAACATCTGGAATTTTTATGTTATGTCTTTTTTTTCCCCTCGAACCCTTTTTTGATTGTTTATTTCCACAATATTTTATTCTGATGTAATAGATTTAATTGCTTGAAAGTCTTTTATTGATCACCTCATCATACATTTCTTTAACATATATATGTATGCATATGCCCATATGCATAAGTTTGAAGACATTTTTCCAGGTTTTATGAGTATTAAAAGAAATTTCTCCTAAGGTAAGTTCTTGGTTTTTATTAACAGTTGATCAGAACAAATAAATGTTGATAACGTGTTAGTGCTGTTAAATAATTTTTCATAAAAATAATGATCAAATATGGGAGGGGAGGGCATTTAAAAAGCTAGTTTGTGATTAAATGGGCAAATAATAAGAATAGAGGGGGTTTTTTTGCTAGAATAAGAAAGAGTTTAGTATCATCATTTTTTCCTGTTTTTCATTTTTAGAGATAGATGTGCTGAGAAACTGTGAATAAATACTTGGGATGGCAGCAGTTTTGTTATAATGTCACTTAATTCTTTCAGTTCCTTCTGAGTTCTGTGCCAAAAATGACAGCTCAATTAGCTCTTTCTTCAGTTGTATTGAAAATAAGGAATTGGAAAGTATCTGACTTATAAAATAAATTGTTATTCAACCCTTGAGACCTTTAATTTTTTTCAGTTTCTGGGAAGTACACCAAAAAGACTTGATCCAAACTCCTCAAATAACTATTAATTCAACCTGTTTCTTTTTTACTTAAAGGCAACTTGTTTACCCCAAAATGCTCCAATAGATATAAGACAATTAAAATTGCATTAACAAATATTTGTCAGTATCATTTTGGTGAGATGCTTTTACACTGGATGCTATTTATTTATTTTTGAAAACTGGTCTTTTCTCCTCATGATCTACTCTCCTTCTCTATTCTCCACCTGAGTTGTTGACACTGTTCTTCAACAGTCACCCAAAACCAAATGGAAATCAGGAAGGAAGGAAAGGGCACAAAGCCCAGTGCTGGGCTTTATTCATTCACTTATTTGTAATTAAGTGTTTACTTTGCTCTTCCAGGACTCCAGCTCAGAAGTGAGAGAGTCTTTGGGAATAATCAGGGTGTTAAAATCCTTAAATGAGAGTCACCCACTCTCATTTCATCTTATCGTGTGTATTTTTAAATTTTTTTTGATATATAATTGGATCTAAACAGTCCACTGTGGCCCCAAACAGCCCTGTTTCTAATGCCATCTCACCCTGATCAGACTCTTGTATAAGTATTAATAACGAGCCCCTGCCTCCTGCTTCAGCACACCTCAGTGCGAGCCTGGGAGACACAGGGACACTGATGTTTGGCCCTTTTTAGATCATGTGGCAGTTTCTATGTCATCTGAGATTCAGGGTAGGTGAGAAGTCCACCCTTTTCTTCTGTTGGCAAGATGGGAGTTGTAAAGGGGAGGTAGTATTGTACTCAAGCAGACCAGTTTTAGGAAAAATACAAATGAAAACTGAGGATCTGGTGATTCATTGACTTAAAATGAATTGTCTGCATCCCTCGGAAAGTCTCTGAGTACCCTGGTGGAGACTACTGCCTAGAAGACCCATCATCTTGCCCAAAATAGGTGTGGTCTTTGATGCAGGGGTTTTTACCCCCCTAAAATATTTGGAAAGGTAAATAAGCCTGGATATAACCTATATTCTAGTCTACTATACCTTTTTTATGTATTAATTTCTCAGTCATGGTCAGACTTTTGCAACCCCATGGACTGTAGCCCACCTGACTCCTCTATCCATGGAGTTCTCCAGGCAAGAATACTGGAGTGGGTAGCCATTCCCTTACTCCAGGGCATCTTACCTTTTTTATAGTGTGGCTGATATTAACATCAGCCTTCATATTATCAAAATAAACAGTAAGTACCCTTGCAAAATATTTAAATTCCATCTTCTGAACTGCTTGTTTTAGTTGTATGAATTGCATCCATAGTTGTTGACTTACTAAACAGTATTCAAGCTACATTAAATGTCAACTTAATGTTGTCTTCATCCGGGTTGTGAAATATTAGTTGCTTATTTTCTCTGCCTTCACTCAGATCTGACCTGTACCCATACGTTAGGTAATGCACCTGCCACCTACCAGAGAGACAGTTAAAATTCAAGTAAAATGGGTGACAAATCCTTAAATTTTAGATTTTTCCTCCCTTTTTAGTTTGATTCTTTTTGTTATTTAACTTTAATAGGATAGAAGTTTCTTTCATCTAGTAAAGTATCTTTAAATTTAGCCACTTGAGATACCATTTTGGTCACCAATTGATTATTTCATTTGTTCATTCATTTTTGAAAATTTATTACTTATTTTGGCTGGGCTGGGTCTCCATTGGGAGGTAGTTCTGGTTGCAGTGTGTGGGTTTCTTCTTGCAGTGGCTTCTCCTGTTGTGGAGCACAGACTCTAGGCACGTGTGGCACATGAGCTTGTTACTCCACCACATGTGGAATCTTCCTGGACCAGGGATAGAACCATTGTCCCCTGCATTGGCAGACAGATCCTTATCCACTGAGCCACCAGGGAAGTCCCATTCAGTAAATGTTGATGGAGTGACTGAGAGAACATAAGTCCCTTGCAGCAAGTCCCATAGTTGACTAGTGGCAGAGCCAGGGTTTGAACCTCTTCTCACCTGCCTCTCAAATGGAGCTCTCAGCCACCACTCAGTTGCCGCCTGTATGTGCCAGGTCCTGGGTTTGGCCCTGGGTTTGCATCCAGCAAGCAGACCAACATGATCAGTGTGGTCTCTG
Source organism: Madoqua kirkii (assembly GCA_006408675.1). Lineage (NCBI taxonomy): Eukaryota > Metazoa > Chordata > Mammalia > Artiodactyla > Bovidae > Madoqua > Madoqua kirkii. The sequence goes on along the minus strand of SJYC01016214.1, from coordinate 38,154 downwards.
CCTCAGACACTCACACTCTGGTAGGGAAACCACACAGGGAACCAGTAACTGAAGTGTGATGGTGTCAGGACTGGGCAGAGCAGAGATGGGGGGAGATTGGCTGAGCCGGATTTTAGAAGGACTTGTCTACAGGTCACAGAAAGTATCTGGAATTGGTTCTAAGAATGGGGAGGTCACTAAAGGGTTTAAGCCATAGAGTGACTTGATTGATGATACCTATAGAAGCCCACAAGATCACCCAAGCTGCAGCACGGAGAGGGATGCTCTGAAGAGGGGTTTGTGGGGAGAGGAAGCAGGTTAGGAGTTCCCCAGGCAGAGTGGGTGGTGTAGATGGAGCGGGACGGGGTCTTCCAGAGCTTCTGAGAGGTAGATGTTGTCAGACTTTGACTGAATGGAAGGAAAAGCCAGAGAAGAGATTGATGAGAGGATAGTGGCACCTGGACCCCAGGGAGTGTGTGGAAGGTGGCACGTGCCCACCAAGCCCTCTAGCTCGGCACAGGGGTAAAGCGCTTTCTATTTCCAGGGTCACAGAGATAGCACTGGAGCAGCACTTGCTGCCTTTCAGTGCTTCCCTGACCGGGCCTGCTGCCTGTGGCTCTGCTGACCACAACCTCGTGAGAAACTTGGATGGTGTCAGCGGCCTCGTATATGATGGGGTGAAACTCCAAGTGTGATTAAGACAGGATAATCTAAAGCAAAGAGTCCCTTATCACACCTGACCTGTGGACACCCACACCCTCTGTGCTGTGCGGATTCTGACGGGGGTTGTAATTCTGTAGCTGGGGTGACCTGAACACAGCCCTGGATGCTGGTTGTTTCCTGAACAGGTGGCAGGGGTGTGGCAGCCCCTCCGTGGTTCCCTCTGCAGAGTGCGGGGAACCTTGCAGCCCTCATGCCAGGGGGTTGGGAGCAGCCTGCGGTGGTGTGGGAGTGTTGCTGCTGCTCTGGGTGCTCCCTGCAGCTGACGGCAGGCACCTTCCCTCTGGCCCATCCCCAGCTTCCTTCTCTAGGTGTCAGAATTGCAGGAATGTAAGGTAGTGGACTCGATGGACATGAGTTTGAGCAAGCTCCGGGAATTGATGATGGACAGGGAAGACTGGCATTCTGCAGTCCATGAGGTCACAAAGAGTCGGACACGACTGAGCAACTGAACCGAACTGAAGGCAGTTGGAGGGGGCAGTAGCACCCCATCTGTCTCTAATTGAGGACCCTCACCCTCCACTGGAAACCCCAAGGACTCCAGGAAACAAAAAGACCTCTCTTTCCCCCTCAAAAGTCTGGATGGGATGGACGCAGTGACCTAGGTGGTCCCAGGCCCTTAGACATGTCTTGGTTTTTTTGTCTCACTGCCACTAGATGGCATGACAGCATCGTTTCATTTCCATTTCATTGCGTTCATGCTCAGTCATGTCTGACTCTTTGCAACCCCGTGGACTATAGCCTACCAGGCTCCTCTGTCCATGGGATTTTCCAGGCAAGAGCACTGGAGTGGGTTGCCATTTCCTTCTCCAGGGGAATCTTTCCGACCCAGGGATCAAACCCAGATCTCTTGAACCATCGGGGAAGCCTATTTCATTGGGCCCTGAATAAGTGAAGTCGCTCAGTCGTATCCGATTTTTTGCAGCCCCATGGACTGTAGCCTACCAGGCTCCTCCTACCAGGTTGCCATTTCTTTCTCCAGAGTAAACCAGACTGTTCCTTTATTCATATTTCTTAAAACACAAAACTTTATTAAAATGTCTTTTACTTATCTGATTACTGAAGTATACTTGGAAAAGACAGAGAACCTCAAAGTAAAAAATATTTAGAATGTAAAATTTAAATTAGTAAAATGCTTGGACTTAGTAACTATATTCCAATAAATTTTTTAAATAAAAATAGAAAAAGTTCTGTAAAAAATTGTTTTAAATGAGTTAGAAGAAGTAAGTACTGTGTACCCTCTGTTCTGTACCTGTGAATCTAGCCTACTGTGGGTTGAAAATATTGGGAGAAAGTTCCAGAAAGTTTCAGAAAGCAAAATGGATTTGTAAAGTGCCAGCAACTATTTACACAGCATTTATATTGTTTTAGGTATTATATAAGTAATCTAAAGGATAATTTAAAGTATAAGGGAGGATATGCCTATATTATATGCACACAGTGCTAAGCCGCTCCAGTCATGTTGGACTCTTTGCAACCTCTTGGACTGTAGCCCATCAGGTTCCTCTGTCCATAGGATTCTTGAGGCAAGAATACTGGAGTGGGTTGCCATTCCCTTCTCCAGGGGATCTTTCCAACCAGGGGTTGAATCTCCATCTCTTAGGTCTCTTGCTTTGGCAGGCAGGTTCTTTACCACTGTTGCCACCTGGGAAGCCCGATATGCAAATACTGCTGCTGCTAAGTCACTTCAGTCGTTGGGTTGCCATTTCCTTCTCCAGGGGAATCTTTCCGACCCAGGGATCAAACCCAGATCTCTTGAACCATCGGGGAAGCCTATTTCATTGGGCCCTGAATAAGTGAAGTCGCTCAGTCGTATCCGATTTTTTGCAGCCCCATGGACTGTAGCCTACCAGGCTCCTCCTACCAGGTTGCCATTTCTTTCTCCAGAGTAAACCAGACTGTTCCTTTATTCATATTTCTTAAAACACAAAACTTTATTAAAATGTCTTTTACTTATCTGATTACTGAAGTATACTTGGAAAAGACAGAGAACCTCAAAGTAAAAAATATTTAGAATGTAAAATTTAAATTAGTAAAATGCTTGGACTTAGTAACTATATTCCAATAAATTTTTTAAATAAAAATAGAAAAAGTTCTGTAAAAAATTGTTTTAAATGAGTTAGAAGAAGTAAGTACTGTGTACCCTCTGTTCTGTACCTGTGAATCTAGCCTACTGTGGGTTGAAAATATTGGGAGAAAGTTCCAGAAAGTTTCAGAAAGCAAAATGGATTTGTAAAGTGCCAGCAACTATTTACACAGCATTTATATTGTTTTAGGTATTATATAAGTAATCTAAAGGATAATTTAAAGTATAAGGGAGGATATGCCTATATTATATGCACACAGTGCTAAGCCGCTCCAGTCATGTTGGACTCTTTGCAACCTCTTGGACTGTAGCCCATCAGGTTCCTCTGTCCATAGGATTCTTGAGGCAAGAATACTGGAGTGGGTTGCCATTCCCTTCTCCAGGGGATCTTTCCAACCAGGGGTTGAATCTCCATCTCTTAGGTCTCTTGCTTTGGCAGGCAGGTTCTTTACCACTGTTGCCACCTGGGAAGCCCGATATGCAAATACTGCTGCTGCTAAGTCACTTCAGTCGTGTCTGACTCTGTGCAACCCCATAGACGCCAGCCCACCAGGCTCCCCTGTCCCTGGGATGCTCCAGGCAAAAACACTGGAATGGGTTGCCATTTCCTTCTCCAGTGCATGAAAGGGAAAAGTGAAAGTGAAGTTGCTCAGTTGTGTCCGACTCTTCACAACCCCATGGACTGCAACCTACCAGGCTCTTCTATCCATGGGATTTTCCAGGCAAGAGTACTGGAGTGGGGTGCCATTGCCTTCTCCGATATGCAAATACTATCCCGTTTTAAACACCGTACTTGAGCATCCAAGGATTTTGGTATCCTCAGGGGTTCCAGTCGCCCTCAGATACGAAGGGACAACTGTGTGTGTACCGTCTGTGTTCATTATGAGCCATCATTTTAGGACAAGACTTCATGTCATCTGAGCACTGGAAGAAGGCTCTCTCTTGATATTAACAGTAACCCTAGATCCTAGCCCAGGTTACCTGCCATCCGTGTTAACGATGTGGTCCCTGCTCTGGATATAAACTCAAGTTCCTAATGAATATCGAGGCACAGCTGAAATAGCTAGTAACCGGGAATAGCTGTTCACAGAATTGTAGAGTATTGGGAGCTGCATGAGGCTGGAAGAGGAAGGATGGGGGCAAGCTGGAGGAGGAGGGACTTGTCAGAGAATAGACAGTGGGTTATCAGGGGACTGGAAGAGCCTGTCTGGCGGAGAGTGGGGGATGGGGCACAAAGTCACAGGGGAGTGATGGTCAGGCCAGGCCACACAGCACAGGTCTCAGTGGAGGCCCTTGAACAGGGTGCGTTTTGTCCCAGTGGCACCACTGGAAGCCGTGGCGGATACAAAACCAAGTCCTGCCCAGTGGCCTGGAAGATACTCCCTCCCAGCAACACTGTAGCTGAGAAATCAGAGACTCCTTTCTGAGCTCTGCTCAAGGTCACTGTTAAAGGATATAAAAAACGCAGAAAACAGATTGCACAGGCTCTCAGATTTCCCCGGGGCCTTGGTGGAGCCAGGGGTATGCCTGCCAAGGGGTGTGTTTATCCTTCCAGTTCCTGAGTGAGGAGGGCAGGAGAAAAGGCTTGTTTTTGAAGCTTGATAAACTCCCTACTTTTGAGGCTCTGGCTCAGATCCCATGGGCTTTCCCCTCTGTGTCATCTCTGTGGTCCAACTTTTGTGCTTCCTGAAGTATGTTTCATAAATAGCACTTGGTTGTAATTCTTCTTCTCCTGGACTGCAGCTTGAGTTGCTCCACCAGTAAGTGTTATATGTAAACAGGTCCCTATTTTGTTTTTAAAAAAGTGTTATTTATGTGGTTATAAGAAAGATCCAGGTGGCCTGCCTGGTTTGGAGGGGGGATGGGCGGATTGGAGAAAAGAAGGGACAAAGCAGACATTAACTCATTCCAGAGACTGTGTCCCTAATTAAGCAAAAGTCATTCAGTCATGCTCGTTGATCGAAAGAGACCAGGTCCAAGCGCCCTAAGAGAAAAAGAACTTTAAAATATGCAGCTTATGTTTTCAGTAAAGGTGGCCTTCAAGTTCAGACCCTGGAATACTGGAGGCCTGTCTCCCAATTTTTTATATAAAGAGTAATCATGGTTTAATGATGTAGTTGAAGCAGTGATGGTATTGCTTAAAATGACAGCTATGCTGGTCTAGAGTTGGACAATTCAGGTTCAGATCCTGGCCCTTGGGTCCCGCTCTAGTTGAGCAACTGGAGCAAATGTTTTGGCTTTCTTAAGCCTCAGTTTTCTCATCTGAGTGGTAGAAATATCAATACCATCCACTGGGTTGTTTGTGAGAATTAGAGGATCTGATGAGGGAGAAATCTTAGAACCGTAATTTCAAAGCAGAGAACTCCTCGAAAGGTGATTTATCCAGTTCCCCTTCTGTAATGATCAAAGAAAGTGAAGACTGGAGAGGTAAAGTCCTCTGTTCACAGTCACCCAGCAAGACCAAGACCCAGGTCTGACTTGGGGTCATTGCATCAAGTGCCATCCACAAGTGCAGTGGCATCGAGCTATTCAACCATATTAATCCACCAGCGGGGCGGTTTTTTTTCTTCCACCCAAGTGGGTCAGCAAATTTAATTCTTCATTGAAACTGCTCCCTTTCTGCTTCACTTCAGCTGAGGGATGGTATACAGACAGCATTTCAACAGGGCTAGCGATGGGCTTTCTGATAAAGGGGGCCATGTGACCGTTTCAGGAGCAGCGGGCCACACCTCTGAAACATGATCAGGCAGCTAAAACTTTGAAGCCATAACTTCTACATGTATAGATGATTGCTCTTCTAGAAGAGACATAACAAAGCTATAAAATTAACAGAAAGACGGAGAAAGGAGTTTGGGAGAGAATGGATACATGTATACGTATGGCCAAGCCCCTTCACTGTCACCTGAACAGCGTTGTTCATTGGCTATACCTCAGTACAAAATAAGAGGTTTAAAAAAAGTGAGAAAGGCGGGTAAATAGTAACAGAACTTTTCAAACACCGTTAGCACAGAAGTCCAGTAATAGAAAAGTACTATGAGAATAAGACCCATTGTTTCTCAAGGGAACGTGTAGCCACAGTAAGCAACGTGCATTATGGCCTTGCATGATCAAACACCAGCTCGCTGGTGCTTAGGGCTTCCTATCTGGCCTACAGCTGGTAAGATGACTCTGTAAACTCCACGGCTGAAAGTGGAAAAGGTAGATGAAGTGCTTGAAAACCAAGTGTCTGAGCTGTTCTCAGTTCTGGAGTCTGCAGCCACAATACAGATACCATTGTGTCTCCCACTGTGTTCTAGGCTATTTAAAGAGAATTCAGTCCCTTTATTTCCCCTGAATGATTTTTTAAAAGTCATTTATCAGGTTTTTTTGCCAAAAGTCTCTATTCTTTTTTAAAGGAGGAAGTTGGAAATATGGAGGCTAATTCTTCTCCTTAGCCTGATTTTAAACTGACTTTGTTTCCCAATGTAAGTATATTTTTGCAAACATAGTGTCAGAGAAGGAATGAAGCCAGTTTCCTCTCCTTCACAAACCTGAGGATGGCAAGTGATTAGGAGGTTTGCCCAGGAGAACAGATGTTGTAACTCGACTTCATCAGCTTCACACCTTTCATTGACTGTGACCTTGAACCAGGAAATTGAGACCAGCGCTGCTGAGCTGTTTGCTTAATAATCTGGGTTTTTATGTGTTCTCCTCTTCCTCATTGCATTTGGAGGAGTAAAATGAGAAAAGTGTAGTCATTTCCTGAACCATTTGCTCTTTTCAGGACCCTTGAAAATGATTATGTGCCTTATTTGAAAGTTAAGGTGCTTGTGGTCTTTTGTTTTATTACTTATAGTACTATCTTGAGTATCTTGATAAGGAAAAAAAATGACCTTAATGAATTTGAACTCTGATTGAACACACATTCACTTCCTGCTTTCATTCATTTACATAAAATTTTACATCTTTTCACAGTTCCTGTGTGTGCTGTTTTGCCACCTTTTGTGCATTTGGCACTTCGGTGGGTTGCCTGCATCTGCATGCTCATCACTTTAAATAGCTGTGTAGTATTTTATTCTCCCTTTCCTCTGTCCCTTGCTCAACCATTGCCTCATTGTTTCTAGTTTTTCACTCTTAAAGATGGTGCTGCTGGCTGCATCTTCGTGGAAGTGTGTGGGTTTTCCCTTGGGACCCCAAGTTCCTAGAAAGTCACTTTTTCCTCTAGGGAGCCGTCCGGGAATGGGGAGGAGGCAGCCACGTGGAGCCTGGGCATTTCTGCCGGTCAGCAGAGAAGGGAGAGGCCAGTGTGACGTTCCCAGCCCCAGCGTGAATGGTCCTATGGAAAAGTCCAGCGTGCAGTTCACTGCTGATTCAGTCACAGGCCTTCAGGGCCGGGTGGACTGTGCCAGTCTCCTGCCCCTGCTGAGCTCCGAGCATGTTGAGTTTTTATTATTTCAGGGAAGAAGGAAACTCGCTGCCGGTCATCGCAGGGCGAAGCGTCGTACTGATGCAGAGGGGGGTGCTTTCGGATGGAGACATGAGGTACCACCTTCACTCTTTTCCTTCCTGTCGGTCTTAATTCTATGCCTTGGTGTGTCCCAACCTGGGGATGCCCTCTCCTTAAATCTTGAAGCCATGAATGAATCATCGCAAAAATATTTAGACAAAGCAGCTATGAAAACCAGAGCTCTGGTTCCGATTGAAGCAGCCGTAGGGAATTGTGTGCCTGGTGGTGTGTTTACTTTGATGCTGATGAATGTCTGCAAACAGAGCTACTGTGAATCCTATTCATGGAGATACTTTAGAAAATAAATAGAGCGGGTTTGGGTGCTTATATATTTCCTTCCAAATATAGAAAGGTATAATTCACATTTTGAACAGCCTAGGGGATCTGTAAGAAGATAAAACCTGTATTTATTCACTCTGGTGATGGGGAAAATAATACTTGTGCCGAGTGTATTATAAAAATTTATTGTGTGCCTTCTGAGGTTTTTTACTTCTTTGTAAAGTAGGCACAGTATTTTTATCCTATGATGTTTTCTGGTATGAGTGATTGTGGATTCTTCAAGGAAGTCTTTTTGTATAAATAACTATCGGAGCTTGGTTATAATTCTTTGCCTCTTGATGTTGCTGAAATGACTGAGTTGGCTGTGCACTGTGAAATCTGAGGTTCTGAAAAATGGCTCTCAATCTAAAAAGTTAGAATTATCGAGTTCCTTCCTGATAATCAATGCTGGCATTAGCTGTGTTCCTAACAGAGATTTGAGCTTATGGGAATGCATCTGGGAGTTGAAGATAGTGGTCCTTCCCCATATGAGCGAGGAACTACCACAGCAGGCAGCGTGAAGGATGGTGAGGAAGCACCATAGTCAGCCAGCCTGCTTCTGTGAATCAGCTGCTCATTGTATCTGAGTGCACACTTGAACGCACTTCCTAAGTCAGTCCTTCTGCTGGGCCTTCTTGGCTCTTGTGATCTTGCTTGTCTGGCCCCAATTAAGCATGGTGATTTTGTGTTCAGATTTGTTTTTGTTTTTGTTTTTTTTTTAATCTGCAGCCAATTGTGTAACACATGAGCTTCTAAGAGGATTTTGGAACTTTTAATTCAATGGTTTATCAAAGCCTTGCACTTAACTACAGGGTTCAAAACCAGAATCCGGTGTTTCTCCTCAGCACAGTAATCTTGGCCAGTGTGTTCAGAATGTAGAAAGGTCAAGTTAGAGACTAAGTTTATCAGCACAAAATCAGCAAAGGGAGGGGACAGAATGGGGCCTGGGGAGGGTAGAAGAGGAAGGCATAGAATCTGGCTTTAAAAGTACCCTGGCTGGTCTTTATTTGTTGATCCTTCCATACCTCTCATTTGTACTTTGTAGAACAAATGTGGTTAATGATTATTAACAGACTTCATTAAAGCATTAAACACTATTAAAAAATATTAATGGAACAGCAAGGCCCTACTGTAGAGCACAGGGGACTGTATTCTTCCATAATGGAAGAACATACGAAAAAAAGAGTATATATATTCAGATATGTGTATCTGAATCACTTCGCTGCATGACATTGTAAATCAACTATAGTTCAAAAAAATAAATTTAAAAAATATATCAGTGATCCTTGTTCCTGGTGACTTGGGGGATATCTGAAGTGGTTCCTCCACCATTTATGCCATTTGTCAGATTCAGGAGAAGGGCTGGTTTCCATTGATCTGGACTGGAACAAAGTATGAGGGTCCACCTCTTGGGGTCTGTGTAATAGCAGTTTTCACATGTGGTAGCATCTCCTGCAGAAAAGCTAAATAAACCTGAGAGGACAAGAACAGCCACTTTTAGAAAATCTTATCTTCAGGGGAGGATAAGTCAGCTGAAGAAGTTTTTAATCTGGATACTTGAAAGCTTCTTATCACCCTGTTCGTTCCCTCCCCGGCCCCCTACCTTTGAGAACCTGCTGAGGTGTGGACCAGACCACCTTCATCCCTGTGCACTTGGCTGATGGATCAGTGCCATCTCTTTGGAGCTTTTGAGGGTCTTATGATTCTGTCCAGCAGCAGCTGTTTATCTCACAGTCTGCTTGGCTCTGGCCGTTGATCTCCAGACGGTAACTTCATGAGCTGCTAACGCTGGGATGGCAGAGCTGCCCTCCCCACACTGCTGATATGAGTTACGAGGCTGCCAAGGCAGTGCTGGAGACTCGCTCAAACGTTGTGCAAACACGGGCACATCAGGATGACCGTGCGTGCACAGAGGTGTTTCCTGGAAGTGTCTCGGTTGCTGCTGTTAATTTCGGTTTAATGTTCAGCTCAGCTCTCACCTCTGTCACCTTGCAGATTTCATGAAGAGCCATAAATCCCACACGTGACCCCAAATATAGCCGTGCTGCTGACCCAGGGTGCCTTCCACAAGGCCGTGCTCCCCGAGGCATATCTCGTCTGACCTTCTGGCCCAGAGCTAAGGGGCCCAAAGCCTGCAGCCCTGTGAAGACTGGCATTTGATAGGGTGGACGAGCTGGTGCTTCCTACCTTGTTTAGGAGGGAGAGGCACTGGTCTACCCCCAGGACTAGGACCTCTGCTTCCACTGGCTCTGGAAGTAACCAAGAGTCTTAAAGCAGGAGCAGAACAGGAGTGAAAAATCAGGGTCAAAAGGGCCCAGACTAGTGCTGAGGCCCTCAGGCTTCAAAGGCTGTGAGTGTCTCCAAGAAAACACCCGGGCCTGGGGATCAGAGCCTGGATCTAGGGCAAAGCCTGGGAATCTGTTTTAACAGAGAAACCCTGGGAGAAGGTGTTAGACCGCAGAATAAACATGGGCACTGCCACTGTCTAGCTTTGTGATCTCGGACAAGTTAATGCAATCTGTTCTATGAGTTATGGGTTAATGCCTCATGGAGTTACCATAAAGATTACATGAGATATAATATGTAAAGCGGCAAGTGTTCAAAAAGTGGTACTTAATAGAATTGTATTCATTATTGTTGTTACTGTTGACACATAGAGAAGGAAGAAGTTTAAAATTTAGGGAAAGAGGTGAAATTGCAGTAGAAAACAGAAAAATGGGGTATTCAGGGACATCTCTCAACAATTGCACAAAAAAAGTATGAATCCAAAAATTTCGAAAAAGTAATGTTCAAAACAGACCCGATCTTGAAATTCATATGCAGCAAGTGTTTTTAACTAGTAAATAATAACTTTTAAAAATCTTTGAATAGGTAACTTATTCATAGATACAAAAAGAGATATACAGTCAAAATTCTTCCTCCTTCCTATTATCCTACCCTTGGCCTCTAGAATACAGGTAATCACTTTTGATGCTACTTAATACGTAACATGGACTTCCCAGGTGGCACTAGTGGTTAAGAGCCCAGTTGCCATTGCAGGAGACAGAGAGGTAATACTCAGTTTGGATCCCTGGATCGGGAAGATCCCCTGGAGGAGGGCGTGGCAACCAACTTCATACTTCTGCTTGGAGAATCCCATGGACAGAGGAGCCTGGCAGGCTATGTTCCATAGGGTCACAAAGAGTCGGATATGACTAAAGAGACTTGACAGGCATGCATGTGATAAATAACATGAGTAATAATAATGACATTTATTTACAGCTTGCTGCTGCTGCTAAGTCGTTTCACTCGTGTCTGATTCTGTGCGACCCCATAGACGGCAGTCCACCAGGCTCCACCGTCCTTGGGATTCTCCAGGCAAGAACACTGGAGTGGGTTGCCATTTCCTTCTCCAATGCATGAAAGTGAAAGTGAAGTTGCTCAGTCGTGTCTGACTCTCAGCAACCCCATGGACTGCAGCCCACCAGGCTTCTTCGTCCATGGGATTTTCCCAGCAAGAGTACTGGAGTGGGGTGCCATACATGGCAAACACAGTTCTAAGTGCTTTGTGGGTATTAACTTGTTTACTAGCTTTGGGGCAGAGGCTGTTACTGTTCTTTTGACAAATGAGGAAACTGAAGCACAGAGAGGTTAGGTTAAGTAACTTGCCCAGGATCGTTCAGCAATGTGCTGGATCAGGGTTTCCAACCCAAGCAGTCCAGTCCCAGACTCTGTGGATTTATCTTTTGTATCATCCTGCAGGAGTCTCTTTATGCAAAACCAAGCGAGATACTAATTTTTCCTAACAGGTAACACAGTGTTCTCACTATTCTACTGCTTTCTTTTGCTCTTCACTTAACACTACTTATTGGTAATCATGCCACAGCAAGACAGAGAAAGCCTCCCCATTCTTTTTTAACAATACTGTTTGACTTGGATTCAAGACCCTCTCTTTTAGAGTCCATCCAGGAAATAGAGACCGAATTGGATCTTGATACTTGCCCTGCTGGTTATTATAAGAAAGAGTGGTTGATTGAATAAACTTAGGTCTGCCAGCCAGGTCTTTTCAAGGAGGCTTGCTATTATTAAGTTTCAAAATTGGAAATGGGAACAGTGGAGGGAAAAAAAAAAAAAGGAAGAGAACTTGTCCAAAAGTATTTCCAACAGTGTTAGGTGTCAGACACAAAAGAAAGACTTAAGCACAATGATTGTTCTGTGTCCTGCGGAATCAGCGGCTGGAGCTTCCTAACATAAGCCCCTCTCAGGAATCAGTCCCCTTCCTACGTGTGAGGCTGTGCTCAATTCATGTCTCTGCCGCAGCCTGGCAGCAGTAACTGGCAGAGTGGGAGAGATGGCACAAGAAGGACAGTGGGGTGGAAGGGAGCTAGATAAGCCCCAGGAAGAGGGAGCCTGAAGCCTCACAACTAGTAGGTGGTAGACTCTAGCCCCTTGGACTCTTTCTTGCAGAATATATCCATAGGCAACAGTCTTTAGTCCACTTGGGGTTTGTGTTTTATTTTTTTTGGTTTTTTGCTTTTTGTTGCTTTTGGCTGGGCTGGGTCTTCATTGCTATATGAAGACTCTCTCTGATTGTGTCAAGTGAGGGCTTCTCTCTAGTTGCAGGGCAAGGGTTTCTCATTGCTTGGCTTCTCTTGCTGCAGAGCACAGGCTCTAGGTGTGTAAGCTCAGTAGTCATGGCACACGGGCTTAGTTTCTCCAAGGAGGCATGTGAAATCTTCCCCCATGTCCTTTGCATTGGCAGGCGGAGTCTTAACCACTGGACCACCAGGAAAGTCCAGTCCAATTGGTTTCTTCCTGGCTTTTTTCCCCTGGGGACTTCTCGTCGTTCGTTTCTTCCTCTTACTTGTCTTTTGTTACATAGTCTAATCATCAGGATTTGCTTTCCCAGACTTAAGCTACAGGTGTTTTCTTCTCAAAGTCTGTGCCTCTTAGCGGGACTTCCTTGGTGCCTCTTAGCAAGATGAACTTGATGGGACTGAGTTGATAATCACTCTTTGATACACATCTTTGGTAGAGAAAGACCTGGGTTTCAAAATAGATTTTTAACAAAAACCTATTTTGGGTAGGAGGAAAAATGAATACGGACTGACTCAAATCCAGAAGGAGGAAGCAGATCTGAAGTTCATTTTGAAAATGAGATTTCAGTTTAGGGGAAGAATGTTGTTGTTCAGTCGCTAAGTCGTGTCTGACTCTTTGTGACCCCATGGACTGCAGCACTCCCGATCCCTCGCTGTCTCCTGGAGTTTGCCCAAGTTCATGTCCATTGAATCAGTGATGCTATCCAATCATTTCCTCCCCTGCTGCCCTCTTCTCCTTTTGCCTTCAGTCTTTCCCAGCATCAGGGTCTTTTCCAGTGAGCCAGCTGTTTGCATCAGGTGGCCAGATTATTGGAGCTTCAGCCTCAGCATCGGTCCTTGCAATGAGTATTCAGGGTTATTTCCTTTAGGATCGACTGGTTTGATCTTCTTGCTGTCCAAAGGACTCTCCAAATTCAAGAGTCTTCTCTGGCACCACAATTGGAAAGCAGCAATTCTTTGGCTCTCAGCCAAAGAACTTCTTTTTGGGGAAAGAGTAAGAAAGGGAAATTGTCCTTACCTCCCTAAAGAGATTTAATTGGGATGAGAATCATATTTCATATTCATTTTTAAGGTACTTTTTAGAACCATGGAAAGTATTTTCTTTAAAGTGTGTAGCTTTACATGCATACTTTTGTGTTCCTATTTTTAAAGCAGTTTATTTTCCAAATTCTGTTCTGATAGAAACTGAGTCCTTTTCTTTATGTAACTTATAGCTGAGCCTGTTTTTCTTTGTTTGTTTGTTTGTTTGTTTGTTTTTCTCTTTGGCTGTGCTGTGGCTTACAGGATCTCAGTTCTCTGATCAAACCCCTCACCCTCAGCATGGATAGTGCAGAGTCCTAACCACTGGATGGCCAGGGAATCCCCAGAGCCTGTTTTTCTTATAAAAGATACTTGCTGGTGTAGTTTAACTTATCACCCCTGAGGTTGGGTTAATGGCAGCCTAAAGATATCACAGCTTGTGTATTATTTGGATATCATTGTACAGATTGCTTGAAAATAATCTATACTTTAGAAAACAAAAGTAAAATTTTATCTCTTAAAGGGCTTAAACTTGACCTCCAGCCTGTCAGACTTAATGCTCCTCTTGTTAGGGTCTTTGTTGTTTAGCCACTAGGCCGTGTCCAGCTCTTTTGCGGCCCCATGGACTGTGGCCATACGTTAGCTAAAGACCTGTCAGGAGTCAGTGAGAAAATGCAGATTTGAGAATTTTATCAAGATAGCAGCCCCTGAGAAGTACTGACAGATGCTAATTATTGTTATTATTATGTATAAAATGGGTGTGATTATACCCCATTCTTCTACCTCAGAGGTGTCAGTTGAAGACCAGAGATTCTGTAAATGTGTGAAATATGATATAGATATTTTAACTTGCACAGAGAACACCATCCCTGGAGGTCATTCACACAGTGGCAATAAGGAAACCAGTCCTGCTCCTCTCCAAATGGGGTGTCCTTGACCAGTACAGAAACACTCTTGCTGCTACTCATCTCTGAGCTTTTATGGAGGCTTTAGAGGGGGAGAAGACGCCACGGGAAGACCTGCTGTCACTGAAACTCCCCACTGTTTTGTGACAGTCACAGAGGCCCCAGGGAATTCAAGAGAGGAAGCTGATGCTCTGTGAAAGCAGAGACTCACCGACGCAGGGCACATGGGATAATGCAGACCTCTGTCTGACCCCAAGGCCAGGGCTCTTTTGTACTGCCTCTCTGGGGGAAATTGTTGAGTCATTCAGTCGTGTCTGACTCTTTGCGACCCTATGGACTATAGTCCACCAGGCTCCTCTGCTCATGGGATTCTCCAGGCAAGAATCCTGGAGTGGGTTGCCATTACCTTCTCCAGGGAATTGAAGCCATGTCTCCTGCATTGAAGATGGATTCTTTACCACTGAGCCACCAGGGAAACCCTGGGGGAAGTAGAATGAAGGAAAACTGGCATCACCCCTGTAAACACAAGAAACAAAGCAGAGGGGGAGTCTGTAGAAGGTAGGAGACCAGACGGAGGACATTTCTCTTTTAGAAATAAAATGATACAACAGAAGAAATTTGACCTTATAAAAGTAGAAGATAAAGTCACGTTGAAGCTGAAAACACTGATAAGGAATCTGAATGTTGAACTTATGCAACTCATCTGTAATGTAGGCCAAAGTAGGAGGGGAAAGGCCACCTCCTTTCAGATTCTGATAAAGTCAGGTAACATTGAATGAAGACTCAGAGTAAAGGGCCCTTGGACAAGGGAACAAGCTCAGCTTTCACTTTACTTATCCCAACTTTTTAAAGCAATTTGTTTTAATATGAACCATTTTTAAAGTCTTTATTGAATTTGCTACAGCATTGCCTCTGTTTTATGTTTTGGGTTTTGGCTGCAAGGCATGTGGGAGCTTAGATCCCTGACCAGGAATCGAAACCTCATCCCCTGCATTAAAGATGAAGACTTAACCACTTAACCACCAAAGAAGCTCCTTCTTCCAACTTTTGATCAAAGCTTTGGGAGGGTGGTGGACACATCACTCTAACTAATACTCGAGGGCATAGGGCTCTGGAACTCTGACATGACGGAGACTTGGGATGGTCGTACTCTGCCGATCACTAGCTGGGTGACCTTGAACAACTCCCTGCCTCTCTGTGGGCCTCAGTTTCCATGTCTGCCAAAGGAGCAGACAAAACCTGATTCATTCATTCATATGACACTTTTTTAATCCTGATTGTCTCAACTAAAACCTTTCTTGCAGTATTTAATAGAAGTGGCAGGAGCTGATATATTTGACTTTTTCCTGATCTCAAGCGAGAAGCATTCAGCCTTTTAGTTAACTATCAAGTCAGAAAAAACAGGAATTTTGAAACTTGAGAATTGTACTCTGGGAAGCAGATTCACAGAAAGCTCTGAGAATTGCTCTACCTGTTAGAAGTCAAAGGCAAAATTATATACATTTTTGAGACAGGATCATACATCGAAATTGCATACTAGGGATTTTGGTGGTCCAGTGGTGAATTCACCTTGCGATTCAGAGGACACGAGTTCAATCCCTAATTGAGGAACTGAAGTCCCATATGCCGAGGAGCACCTAAGCCCTTACCTGCAACTACTGAGCCTGCATGCCACAACTAAGACCCAAAGCAGCCAAGTAAATAACTTAATTTTGTAAAACAATGACATACTGGTATTTCACATGAAGTTCACCAGAGACACATAGTCCAGGTTCGGTTCAGTTCAGTTCAGTCGATCAGTCGTGTCCGACTGTTTGCGACCCCATGAATCGCAGCACGCCAGGCCTCCCTGTCCATCACCAACTCCTGGAGTTCACTCAGACTCACGTCCATCGAGTTGGTGGTGCCATCCAGCCATCTCATCCTCTGTCGTCCCCTTCTCCTCCTGCCCCCAATCCCTCCCAGCATCAGAGTCTTTTTCCAGTGAGTCAACTCTCCACATGAGGTGGCCAAAGTACTGGAGTTTCAGCTTCATCATCAAGAACATCCAGGACTGATCTCCTTTAGAATGGACTGGTTGGATCTCCTTGCAGTCCAAGGGACTCTCAAGTCTTCTCCAACACCATAGTTCAAAAGCATCAATTCTTTGGCACTCAGCTTTCTTCACAGTCCAACTCTCACATCCATACATGACCACTGGAAAAACCATAGCCTTGAAGAGACAGACCTTAATCGGCAAAGTAATGTCTCTGCTTTTGAATATGCTATCTAGGGTAGTCATAGCTTTCCTTCCAAGGAGTGAGCGTTTTTTAATTTCATGGCTGCAATCACCATCTGCAGTGATTTTGGAGCCCCCCCCACCCAGAATAAAGTCTGACACTCTTTCCACTGTTTCCCCATCTATTTCCCATGAAGTGATGGGACCAGATGCCATGATCTTCATTTTCTGAATGTTGAGCTTTAAGCCAACTTTTTCACTCTCCTCTTTCACCTTCATCAAGAGGCTTTTTAGTTCCTCTTCAGTTTCTGCCATAAGGGTGGTGTCATCTGCGTATCTGAGGTTATTGATATTTCTCCCAAAAATCTTGATTCCAGCTTATGCTTCATCCAGCCCAGCATTTCTCATGATGTACTCTGCATATAAGTTAAATAAGCAGGGTGACAACATACAGCCTTGATGTACTCCTTTCCTGATTTGGAACCAGTCTGTTGTTCCATGTCCAGTTCTAACTGCTGCTTCTTAACCTGCATAGAGATTTCTTAGGAGGCAGGTAGGGTGGTCTGATATTCCCATCTCTGTAAGAGTTTTCCAGTTTGTTGTGATCTACAGAGTCAAAGACTTTAGTGTAGTCAATAAAGCAGAGGTAGATGTCTTTCTGTAATTCTTTAGATTTTTCAATGATCCAGAGGGTGTTGGCAATTTGATCTCTGGTTCCTCTGCCTTTTCTAAATCTAGCTTGAACATCTGGAAGTTCACAGTTCATGTACTGTTGAAGCCTGGCTTGGAGAATTTTGAACATTACTTTGCTAGCATTTGAGAGGAGTACAATTGTGTGGTAGCTTGAGCATTCTTTGGCAGTACCTTTCTTTGGGATTGGAATGAAAACTGACCTTTTCCAGTCCTGTGGCCAGTGCTGAGTTTTCCAGATTTGCTGGCATATTGAGTACAGCACTTTCACAGCATCATCTTTTAGGATTTGAAATAGCTCAATTGGAATTCCATTACCTCCAGCTTTGTTTGTAGTGATGCTTCCTGAGGCCCACTTGACTTCTCATTCCAGGATGTCTGGTTCTAGGTGAGTGATCACACCATTGTGCTTATCTGGTTCATGAAGATTTTTTTTGTACAGTTCTTCTGTGTATTCTTGCCACCTCATGTTAATGTCTTCTGCTTCTGTTAAGTTCATACCATTTCTGTCCTTTATTGTGCCCATCTTTGCATGAAATGTTCCCTTAGTATCACTAATTTTCTTGAAGAGAACTCTAGTTTTTCCCACTCTATTGTTTTCCTCTATTTCTTTGCATTGATCACTGAGAAAGGCTTTCTTATCTCTCCTTGCTCTTCTTTGGAATTCTGCATTCAAAGGGGTATATCTTTCCTGTCTCCTTTGCCTTTCACTTCTCTTCTCTTCTCAGCTATTTGTAAGGCCTCTTCAGACAACCATTTTGCCTTTTTGCATTTCTTTTTCTTGGGGGTGGTCTTGATCACTGCCTCCTGTACAGTGTCATGAACTTCCATTCATAGTTCTTCTGGCACTCTGTCTATCAGATCTAATTACTTGAATCTGTTTCTCACTTCCACTGTATCATCATAAGGGATTTGATTTAGATCATACCTGAATGGTCTAGTGGTTTTCCCTACTTTCTTCAATTTAAGTCTGAATTTGGCAATAAGGAGTTCATGATCTGAACTACAGTCAGCTCCCGGTCTTATTTTTGATGACTATATAGAGCTTCTCCATTTTTGGCTGCACAGAATATAATCAGTCTGATTTCGGTGTTGACCATCTGGTAATGTCCATGTGTAGAGTCTTCTCTTGTGTTGTTGGAAGAGGCTGTTTGCTATGACCAGTGTATTCTCTTGGCAGAACTCTATTAGCTTTTGCCCTGCTTCATTCCGTACTCCAAGGCCAAATTTACCTGTTATTCCAGGTATTTCTTGACTTCGTACTTTTGCATTCCAGTCCCCTGTAATGGAAAGGACATCTTCTTTGGGTGTTAACCCTAGAAGGTCTTGTAGGTCTTCATAGAACTGTTTAACTTCAGCTTCTTGAGCGTTACTGGTTGGGACATAGACTTGGATTACTGTGATATTGAATGATTTGCCTTAGAAAGGAACAGAGATTATTCTGTCATTTTTGAGACTGTATCCAAGTACTGCATTTTGTACTCTTTTATTGATTATGAGGGCTACTCCATTTCTTCTGAGGGATTCTCCATCATAGTTTGGCCTCAGGTCAAACAATGGGGAGGGAACACAGCCCCACCTATCAACAGAAAATTGGATTAGAGATTTACTGATCATGGCCCTGCCCATCAGCATAAGACCATTTCCCCCTCAGTCAGTCTCTCCCATTAGGAAGCTTCCATAAGCCTCTTATCCTTATCCATTCCAGGGAAGACAGAATGAAAACCACAATCACAGAAAATTAATCAAAGTGATTACATGGACCACAGCCTTGTCTAACTCAATGAAAGTATGAGCCATGCCAGGTAGGGCCACACAAGATAGACAGGTCGTGGTGGAGAGTTCTGACAAAACATGGTCCACTGGGGAAGGGAATGGCAAACCACTTCAGTATTCTTGCCTTGAGAACCCCATGAACAGTATGAAAAGGCAAAAAGATAGGACACTGAAAGATGAACTCCCTAGGTTAGCAGATGCCCAATATGCTACTTGAGATCAATCGAGAAATAACGCCAGAAAGAATGAAGAGACGGAGCCAAAGCAAAAACCACACCCAGTTGTGGATGTGACTGGTGATGGAAGTAAAGTCCGATGCTGTAAAGAGCAATATTGCATAGGAACCTGAAACGTTCAGGATATGAATCAAGGTCAATTGGAAGTGGTCAAACAGGAGATGGCAAGAGTGAACATCAACATTTTAAGAATCAGCAAACTAAAATGGACTGGAGTGGGTGAATTTAACTCAGCAGGGTACTGGCTTTTGTCAAATGTTTTTTTGCACCAACTGAGTTTATCACATAGGTTTTGTCCTTTATTCTGTTAGTATGATGGATTATATAGATTGATTTTTGGATGTTAATTGACCTTGTGTTCATGGGATCAATCATACTTGGTCATGGTGTATAATCCTATTTATAGATTGCAGAATTGGCTTCAAAGATTTCATCAAGGAGTTTTGCATCTATATTCATGAAAGATATTGATCTGTAGCTTACAGCAAAATATTTATTGAGCAACTTACAAGCCAGGCATTGTTCTAGGTATTGGGGATTCTGCAATTTTTCAGAAGAGATTTTATTTTCAGAATATATATATGATAAATATGTATATATATATGATGAAATATGTATTTTCTCTCATGGAACTTACATTCAAATGGGTGACTAGCAATGCAGCTCCCTACTCAATCTGATGTTTTTTTCCTCCTGTCTCTCAACAATGTCCCAGGTTCCAGCTTCAGTGCCTGTGTGCCTGACTCTTAGAACTGGATGGTCAGTGTCTGGAGATTGGAAGGGGCCTACTTTCCATTTTAAGTTACTATTCCTTTTTCCCGCTTTAATAGAAATGTTAATTGAATGATAACATCCATAGCGAGAAGGGCACACACTTATGTACCCTTTGTGTCTAGGTTCTTTCACTCAGTTTTATCTGTTTGAGATGCTCCACATGGCTCTGTGTTCGTAGTTTATTCACCTCGTTATTGTAGGCATGTCTTTTAATGCACTCTGTTCATCACATCACAGATCTTTTTTTTTTTTTTTTTTACAAATTGAAGGCTAGTGACAAACCCTATGTTGTCAGATGATGGTTAGAATTTTTTAGCAGTTTTTTAAATTATGTGTTAATTTATTTGGCAGTGCCAGTGTTAGTCGCAGCGTGTGGGATCTTTCGTCTTCTTTGTGGCATGCAGGATCTTCTTCTGTGGCATGTGGCATCTACTTCCCTGACCAGGGATCAGACCCAGGCCCCCAGCATTTGGGAGAGTCTTAGCCATTAGACCACCAGGGAAGTCAACAATAAAGTACTTTTTAATAAAGGCACACCTACATCTTTTTTTTTTTTTTTAAGAAATAATGCTGTTGCACACAGTAGACTACAGTATAGTGTAAACATAACTTTTATATACACTGGGAAACCAAAAAAAAAAAATCATCTGACTCACTTTATTGTAATATTTGCTTGATTGCAGTGGTCTGAACCCACATCTCCATGTCTGTATTGTTGCACTATACAAATAGCCACAGTTAATCCATTCTACTATAAATGGACATTTGGATTACTCCCTGTTTGGGGCTGTTACTAAACAGTACTGCTGTGCACACACGTGGCTCTGTCCTTAGGTAAACATCTGCTCTCCTTTGGGCTGGATACCCAGGAGGGGAATGGGTCTCTCAAAGGATATGTTTAAGTTCAGTTTTAGTAGATTCTGCCTGTTTCCACAGAGGGATGTACAAAGTGGGCTTCCCCAGCAACGAACAGTAGTAACTCCAGGTGCTGAACGCTCTGTAGTACTCTAAGGTATAGTCACCAACACCCTGGAGCACTTGTAAGGAGCGTACTGGTATCACATGATTGCAGTTGGCATTTCTGTAGCTTCTAATGAAATTAAGCAGGAGATCCTACTCATTTTAAATATGACAGTTAAACAGAACAATCTGTCCACCCCAGGTCTTTTTTTTTCCCCCACAGACATTGCAGCTTTCTTAGGCATCCCTTTTATGCTAGTAGCAAAATCAAGAGGTCATTACTGTCTTGACATCTTCGATAGCCCCTGACTGACTTTATATTTCCCCAGTAAGAAGAAGAAAAATGACTCAGGGAAATCAGTCAACACCCCCCGGGACCGAGTGCCTACGTATCAGTATAACATGAATTTTGAGAAGGTGGGCAAATGCATCATCATAAACAACAAGAACTTCGACAGAATAACAGGTGGGTGCTGGGGGCATGGGCTCAGCTCTTCTGTTCCCTTCCAGTTCCTTCAGCTTCGTTCAGACTGGTATCAGACGTTCGTCAGAAGACCGCTGTGTCTGCCTGCTGTAGTAGACAGCCCCTCCGCAGGTGGTGTCACGTGTCCAGGAGAGAGGGATGAGGGGAAACTGGGAACTTTCATGTGGATTAGCAGACGTGGGACTTGGACCAAAGAACTCAGAGGATGAAGGTGGGGGCGGGCTGTTTGGCGTTGGCTGAGCCAGGTGATGGGGCTTCCCAGGTGGTGCTAGTGGTAAAGAATCTGCCTGCCAGTGCAGGAGACGCAGGTTTGATCCCTGGGTAGGGAAGATCCCCTGGAGAAGGAAATGGCAATCCACTCCAGTATTCTTGCCTGGAGAGTCCCCATGCACAGAGGAGCCTGGTGGGCTGCAGACCATGGGGTAGCAAAGAGTCGGACATGCCTGACATGAGTACAAGCCGTGAAGGGGCTTACCGTTCGGTGGGGGTTTGGGGGGGCTTCACCTTTTGTGCATGTGGCGCCCATCGGTGAACTCAGTCTCGATTCCCACAGGAATGGGTGTCCGAAACGGCACAGACAAAGATGCAGAGGCTCTTTTCAAGTGCTTCCGGAGCCTGGGTTTCGATGTGGCTGTCTATAACGACTGCTCTTGTGCCAAGATGCAAGATCTGCTGAAAAAAGGTACACTTCTGCCCCTCCTTCAGTCATCCTGCTCTCCAGTGGAGCTGGGCCCCACCTGGTCTGAGAAGCTGCCTTCACATGGCGGGGGGCGGGATCTCAGCATAGGAGGCATTTCCTTCCTCCAGGTGATTGCATACATATCTCCAGGACACCGGTCTTGGTAAACTTAGATATTTCCCTCTCAACGGAGGAAAGCAGCTTGCCTCACAGCAATAGGTTCTGTAGCTACAAAATAGTCTCAATTTCAAAAGGCTAATAAAGTAGCAAATCTTAACCTTTCTGTCTAGAACAGAGTTTAAGTATAAGTTTTCACTGGTGGCAGATAGAGAATAATAATCCCCATACACTTAGAACTACCTTACTTCTTATACAATATGCTCACAGAATTGTTTCTTTAGATCTTTAACGGAACCCCTCCCGTGTTGGCCAACAACATCATCACACCCATTTCATAAATGTAGGGACAGAGCTTTAGAGAGAGAATAAGGGTCAAACTGAAGGCAGTTAGGAGGACCAGAACCAAAACCCAGGCATCAATTAGTTCCAGAACAATTATGTTTTCTATTACCCCACACCTATCTAGTGGAAGCTACCTATGATATTCTCACAGTCAGGGAGGGTGAAAGTAACACCCTCCCAACCTGTTGGACAGTGACTTGTGGGCAGAGGGTAGACAGTTTCAACCCTGCTGCTTTTCTTAGATGTGCAGCTAAACAAGAAAAAGGTCCCTCCCCCCAACCTTATAACACTCTCTCTTAAGTACCCCTCTCTAACATTTTTAAAAACCAGGCATCTTTTCCTTACTTCTTCAAACAAGGATCTTAAGAGCCGACCTTCTGTACCCTCATAGGCCACATGGTAGAGCGGACTGGAAATCACAGTACACTTTAGGAGTCTAGTCCAAGTTTGAGCAGTCCAAGGGTGAGCAAGGGAGGGTGTCTGTGCCCTCCTGGTTTTTTGCTTTCCTGAAATGTGGATCGCGATACAGCAAGTCCTGCTTCTTGGGGTTGCAATTAGCATTAGCTGAGGGAAAGCTTGTGAGCATGATTTGAGAAGGCTAATGCCCTTCAGATGTAAGGACTTGTGCCAATGGTAGTTTCTGTTCTTATGAAAAGTGAGTTATACTGGGACTTCCCTGGAGGTCAGGTGGCTAAGACTGCATGCTCCCAATACAGGGGGCCCAGGTTCGATCCCTGGTCAGACTTCTTATGTCACAACTAGAAAGTTCCACATTCCACAAGGAAGCTTGAAGCTCCACACGCTGCTACTAGGATTCCACACAGCCAAATAAGTAAGTAAAAATAAATATTTTTTAAAAAGCAGATTATACCACCTGAGCCCAGGTTATGTCATGATCACAGAATTCTCATTTATCATCCTATCAAAATAGCAACATGGTGATTTTTCTTGATAGGATGTCTCTGAGATGCCATTTTTTATCAGTGAAATAAAAATAAATGAGGCCTACTTCAAGGGGATTAAGTAAGGTAACTCGGGCAAAGTACCTAGATCACTGCTGCAGTAGATGTTCAGGAAATTCTTTTACTACTGTTATTTTTTTGGCCACATCGAAGTTTGTGGAATTTTAGCTCCCCAATCAGGAATCAAACCCAGGACCTCAGCAGTGAGAGCATGGAGTACTAACCACTTGACTGCCAGGGAATTAAGAAATTCTAAATCTTACTCTTCTCCCATCACTGATGAAGAGAAGAAAGGTACATAGTTCTAGTACATAGTTCATAGTTGGCTAGTTAGTTAGAACCTGGAATCTTAGATGAGATCAAGTTAAGCCAATTTACTGGGGCTTCCCAGGTGGCTAGTGGTAAAGAACCCGCCTGCCAATGCAGGAGAGATTAAGAGATCCACATTTGATCCTGGTCGGGAAGATCCCCTGGAGGAGGCCATGGCAACCCATTCCAGTATTCTTGCCTGAAGAATCCCGTGGACAGAGGAACCTGGTGGGCTACAGTTCATGGGATCTCAAAGAGTCGGACAGGGCTGAGCAACCAACACTTTCTTTCTTTCTTTTCTTTTCAGTAAAAGTAATACATTCACCTTGTTTGGCAACCAGCACCACCCACCTCCAGAAGAACTCTTTTCATCTTGCACAACTGAAACTCTGTCCCCATTAAACCCTAAGGCCCCATTTCCCATCCCCTCAACCCCTGGTAACCACCATTCTGCTTTCTGCCTTGGTGAACCTGATTACCCTAGGAGCCTCATATACGTGAAATCATAGAGCATCTTTGCTTTAGTCAGTGTCTTGTTTCGCTTAGCGTGTTTTATTTTCTTTAACAAATACTCGCTTGATACTCATGTGGTCTGCTTTGCAAATATCAACCCGTTTAATGGGTAGCTCCATTTTACAGACAAGAAAACCAAGATACAAAACGGTTAAGCAGCTTGTGCAGTGTCACAGACCTAACCAAGGCCCCAGCCTTTAGCAGCCCATTATGCTGTCCCAGGTGGAGAAGGCAATGGCACCCACTCCAGTACTCTTGCCTGGAAAATACCATGAACAGAGGAGCCTGGTGGGCTGCAGTCCATGGGGTCACGAAGAGTCAGACATGATTGAGCGACTTCCCTTTCACTTGTAACATTCATGCATTGGAGAAGAAAATGGCACCCCACTCCAGTACCCTTGCCTGGAAAATCCCATGGACAGAGGAGCCTGGTGGGCTGCGGTCCATGGGATCGCAAAGAGTCAGACATGATTGAGCGACTTCCCTTTCACTTTTCACTTTAACGCATTGGAGAAGGAAATAGCAGCCCACTCCAGTGTTCTGCCTGAAGAATCCCAGGGACGGGGGAGCCTGGTGGGCTGCCGTCTGTGGGGTCACAGAGTCAGACACGACTGAAGTGACTTAGCATGCTGTCCCAGGAGCTGCCTGAAGCTTGCTTGCCTGTGAGATTCTCTTCCACGTGAAGCAGCCTCGTTCTGGTTTCAGACTCAGTGGGAATTCTAGAATTCTCCCTCTAACCTCTCCTTAGTGTCATACAGGGGTGCTCATCCACCCTCTGCCTGTCCTCCTTCATCAGTGGCAGCTGCCAGACTGGAAGGGAATAGTACCTCTGAAGTCCCACACTCAGGAGTCATATTTTAACTTTTCAATGTTTCAATGGCTTGCAGCTTCTGAAGAAGACCACAGAAATTCAGCCTGCTTCGCCTGCATCTTATTAAGCCACGGAGAAGAAAATTTAATTTATGGAACAGATGGCAAGACAGCAATAAAGGATTTGACAGCCCATTTTAGGGGGGATCGATGCAAAACCCTGTTAGAGAAACCCAAACTCTTCTTCATTCAGGTAATCCCTTTTCGGAGGCTATAGAGAGACTTTCCTGGTAGTCCAGTGGCTAAGACTCTGCACTCCCAATGCCAGGGGCCCAGGTTCAATCCCTGGTCAGGGAACTGGATCCCACATGTCATAACTAAGTGCAACTAAGCTGCAACTAAGACCCAGCACAGACAAATAATTTTCTTTAAGTATGAAAATAATTTTAAAAAACAAAGTCAATAGAAATGAAAAAAGATTACAGAGTGACTTAGCCTGTATCATTTTTTACAAATCTACGTGCTATTTCCATTGGGGTGTGCAAATTTAGGTTGTATTTTTCTACCTCTAATGCTTGGCATCTATATTTGCATTGGATCACAAATTATCTGAGTTTAAGACATAACAGTCTTTCTATCTGCTCTGCTTGCTAATTCAACACATCTTCAGATTATCTTGGACATTGTTGTGTTGCTGGTACATGCCAAGCACAGTTCTAGGACTGCAGTGGGATACAGCTGTGAATAACACACGTGTTCCTGTTCTCAGCTTCATGCAGCCATCTCTGCTTTGATTTTGGCTTGCCGGGGGACAGAGCTCGATGACGGGATCCAGGCCGACTCAGGACCTATCAATGACACTGATGCTAATCCCCGACATAAGATCCCAGTTGAAGCCGACTTTCTCTTTGCCTATTCCACAGTTCCAGGTATCAGGTCCCTTGTTTGCTAACCACACCGTGCATCCCACCTTTGAAATGGAGACTTGGAGCTGTGTTAGTTTCCTATTGCTGCAGTGATAAATCGCGGCAAACAGTGGCTGAACACACACAAATGTATTACCTTACAGCTCCGCAGGTCAGATTTCCAGAATGGACAGCAGTTCCTTCTAGAGACTGTAGGGGCCACAAATCCACAGCCTCGCTTTCCCAGCCTGTTTAGAACTGCCTGCATTCCTTGGCCTGTGGCCCCCTTCCCCCAGCTTCAAAGCCGGCAGCCTCATACCTGACCCTCCTTCCATCCCTACCTTGTTCTTTCTGACCCTCTTGTAAGGGCTCCTGTGGTTAGATTAGTCCCGTCTGGATAATCCCAGGATCATGTCTCCATCTTTCCTAAGCCCCATCTGTGAAGTGCTCTAGGGCAGCAGTTCCCACCTTTTTGGCACCAGGGACATGATTCATGGAAAATGGGTTTTCCGTGGACCAGGGTGGGGGTGGATGGTTTGGGGATGACTCAAGCACATTACATGTATTGTGCACTTTATTTCTAGTATTATTACATCAGCTCCACCTCAGGTCATCAGGCATTAGATCCTGAGGACCCCCGCTTTATGGCATAAGCATTTCTGAGGGCCACTGTTCTGCTTACCATGGCGATATAGTCACTTTTCTCTCCAAAAGAAAGCTGAATTCTCTCACTTATGATGATTATTATGATTGATTTATGATTTATTGATTATTGTTTATGATTATTATTATTTATGATTATTATTGGTAATTATAAGAACAAGCATGTCTATGGTACCTATTTACTGAGTGTTTTTTATGTCTTTTACCCTGAAATAATTGTGTAGTGGTTAGGAAAGGTGTTCAGTTCAGTTCGGTTCAGTTGCTCAGTCTTGTCTGACTCTTTGTGACCCCATGAATCACAGCACGCCAGGCCTCCCTGTTCATCACCATCTCTCGGAATTCACTCAGACTCATGTCCATCGAGTCCGTGATGCCATCCAGCCATCTCATTACTTCTGTCCTAATTTTACAGATAGAAAAAAAAAAAATTGAGCTTGAGTAAGTTTAAGTGACCTGCCCAAAGTCATAGAGAGATTTTCATACATAATAGAGTTATATAGCTCAGACCAAGATTCCTTTAAACAAGCCTATAAACAAGCACCAGAAATGCCAGCAGCAAGCAAGCCTCCCTCTTGTTTGGGTTTGCCTGAGCAAGTTCAGTGAAGTTCCATTGTTTGGGGTAAAAACCATCACTCAGAATTCTCCCAGCTATGATAGTAGTTTGAAAGTGCTTGGTATAGAAGTATTGGTTACAGTAAGTTGGCTGTTGTGTTTAGAAAACCAGCTCTGGCAAGAGGTCCAGATGGGATTTTGTGAGAATGAAACTTCACAGTTTTAAGAATCCTGTAAAAAAGAAATTTGGTTCCTGCCCTTGAGAGGAAGGCAGAGTCACGGGAGCATATAGTTGTGTAATCCAACCTGTCAGTCGAGTTGGAGGGGCCCTAAGCCAGGTCTGGCAGAACTGAAGGAAGAAGGGTGAACTCTAAGGGTGGACTCTAGGGAGGCAGGTGAGGGAGGCTTCCGAAGAGAGAACTTCTATAACCGAGTCTTAAAAAATCAGATAACAGGAGGAAGGTTGAAATCAGACAGAGTGCCAGGGCAGGCAGCTCAGTGCATTGGTGAAACTCAAGAGCTGGACCACAGGGTGTGTTAGCCTTTTCAAGCAGCTCTAACGAAAGCCCACAGGCTAGGGAGCAGAAGTTCATTTTTCACAGTTCTGGAGCTTGAGATCAACGTGCCAGGCATTGTGGCTTCTGATGAGAGTGGCTACCCTAGCTTGTAGACCACTGCCTCTGCACTGACGTGGCCCAGGGAGGGGAGAGAGGCCGCAGCACAGGGTATGACTGGCCATGTTGTTGTTGTTGTTCATTAGCCAAGTTGTGTCCAACTGTTCACGACCCCATGGACTGCAGGACTGGGCATGAACAAGGTTCAAACCTAGACAGGGAAATGGAGACCCAGTTGTGGTAGGCCCTGCAGGATGTGCTAAGCAGCCTAAATTTCACCCTCATATAGAAGGAACCGTTTTAAGTGAGAGAGGGATGTCAACTTAAAAAATATTCACAACCGAAAACTTGAGAGTTTTGTTTTATTACGTGGAAATTTGTAGGACTTAAGCCTGGGAGATAGCATCTCAAGTAGTCTTGGGAGAACTCCAAGGAGACAAGGGAAGGAGCCAGGTCATAGAGAAGTTTTGCAACAAAAGGGCAGGTAGTTTGAACATTAAAAGGCTATTGTTAATTAAAGAAAACCAGATAACCCAAATTAATGTAGTGCTTCTCTGTATATGGGAAGATGCAAGCGTCTGAACTGCCGGAAATCACTGCTTTCATATGCATCAACTACTGGGGCCAGTATCCTGTGTTTTTCACAGCCTGAGCTCCCTTGAGGCTCACCATCAGGAGTAGCTGCAGTCTGATGGCTGCTAGGTCACAGATATTCTTCTCCTTCCTGAGTGCCCTTTGGGCTCGCCAGCTCACATTGGAGAGCTGCAGTCACAGTCACTGATGACTATGACATCCTCGTTTACTGAGCAGGAAATATTCCGTTTCTCAGGGACAACATGAGATTTGTGTTTTAGAATGATTCCCTGCAGTACGGAGGTTGGAGGACGCATATCCAGTATGGGTAAGTGGGGGCTGCTGTCATTTCAGAAGAGCACATGTGAAGGCCCCAATCACAGACAGCTCCTTCTGGGTCGTGAGCAAAGCAGCAGCCAGGTCAGCTGACTTCATCTCCTTTCTCTTCTCCCATTGAAGGCTATTATTCATGGAGGAACCCCGGGAGTGGCTCCTGGTTTGTGCAGGCCCTCTGCTCCATCCTGAATGAGCACGGGAAGAGCCTGGAGATCTTGCAGATCCTCACCCGGGTGAATGACAGGGTGGCCAGGCACTTTGAATCCCAGTCTGATGACCCACGCTTCCACGAGAAGAAGCAGATTCCATGCGTGGTCTCCATGCTCACCAAGGAGCTCTACTTCTGAGATAATTCATTCCAGGGGTGCATTCCAGCTGAGAAGCTACCGATCATTTGTTGATGAATCAGAAATTTTTTTTGTAATGCTCTTTAAAGATCCAGAAATTCTAAAAGATTTTAATTTCAGGAAAATTATTGATTCAACGGGAAAGAAACTCTCTGGTGCTGTCTTATGGTCTCTGACTTTTCAGAGACTTTTTTTTTTTACATTGTTACCCATTTGATGACTTTTTCTCTGAAGATTCATTTTGTTTGTCTTTCTCCTTGTTGTGGCAATTAGTACATACAACAAAAATGACCTCTGCAGATGACTTTTGACCATGTCCACCATGACTGGTGGTGACTTTAATAGACTGTCAGAGTCATGTGCGTACCTGGCAAAGAGAGTCCTTGACAAAAAAACAGCCAAAGGGATATTCATTCGCCTGTATTGCAGAAAGTGGAATATCGAATGCAGTTTGAGTGAATTTTTCACTGACTTAGGGAAGATTCTTGTGCAAAAATTCCCAGGTATGTTAAGACGGGGAAAAAAATAAAATGATTCTAATATGTAGTAGTCAGGATCCAGTCAAGAAAACGGAAACCATTCTAGGTATTTCAGTAGAGGCAATTTCATAGAGGAAATTGACATACGTAGATGATGAAAGATAAGGTAAATGAAAGGAAGCTGTAACCCAGGTGGCACTAGTGATGAAGAACCCGCCTGCCAGTGCAGGAGAGGTAAGAGACTCGGGTTCATTCCCTGGGTCAGGAAGGTTCCCCTGGAGGAGGGCATGGCAACCCACTCCAGTATTCTTGCCTGGAGAATCCCATGCACAGAGGAGCCTGGTATGGGCCATAGAGTCACAGAGTCGGACACGACAGAGGTGACTTAACGTGCACGTACATTGTGACATAGGCTCCTGAGGAAGTGTCGTTCCTTAAGTTCAGAAACTGGGATCCTGCACAGGAGCTGGAACCATGGTGGGGCTGCCTGGTGGGAGCTGGACCACCCGGGAGTTGTAGGAAATGAAGCAACGGCAGGGACAAAGCCACTGCCCCAGATGAGGCAACACCAGATGAGTCAGACCTGGAAAAATTCCACCTCTCCTCCTGCCCTGTAGTCTTCCTTCAACACCTTACCCTTCCAGCTCTACCTGGAAGCCATTGGCAGCGGTCCTTGGGAGTGTGATTTCCTGCAATACAGAGCCTCGCCAGGCATGGTGAGGCAGAGAAGGAACGAGAAGTGGTTATAGGCCTGGCTCACAATGTGAACAGAAGGAATCCTATCCCCTGTGTTCAGCAATTCATCCATTCAGTCATTTATTCATTGAGTTGTCAGACAATCTGTGTATTACCTGCTATGTGCAAAATCATCTGTTTTAGCTTAATAATCTACCTGGAACTTTTTAGGTTATCCCAAGCCTTATTCTGAGTAAATTTTTGTTACCTCTAATTCTCTAAATGGAGAAAGGTTTATGGTGAAAATGTTTGCCCTGTGTTTTCAAAGTGGTGTTCTCTCTTGCATTCTTGATAAATTACTGTTTTATTTTGCCTAGTAACTTGTTAACAAGTGTTTATATTTATTGATTAAAATGTGGTTGTTTAATTCCTAATCTGCTCAGTTTGCTTTCCTTTTGAAGTTTTTTTCTTTTTTTTTATGGCAGTTGGAAAATGAGAAAACAGGGTAAGAACTGACCCTATGACTTGACCTCAACACAAAACGTAATTCATGATTTCTTTTGAAGCTAGGACACTAGTGAAACAGCAAGTAAATAATCACTTAGGAAGCTAAAAATTTTCACATAAATGGCTAATGAACCTGTAAAGCTATTTGTGATGGACTGGCATTTATTAATCTGGCAACAAAATCAGATCATGTAAAAGTATCTTCTTTCAATGAAAGAACTAATTTAAGGCCAGTTTCTTAGACTTGTCCCTGGTTTCCTGCCATCTAAAAGATACCAAATGTTCAAAACTTAAGCGGTGATCATGAATCAGGAAAATCAACAACCATCTACCCCACTCTTCTCAGAATTCACTGGCTGTTCTTTGGGAAATAGGCCATCCTATTAAAGTTCCCTATCTTAGAATATGCCCAAGTGCATTGTAATTTGAAGTAAAAATCATAGCACTCTAGTTATTTGCCTTGTAATCTTCATTAAATAGGCAGACATGATCAGCATTAATGTCAGCATTAATTTTTTTTTCAGTTCTCGGGGCAGTCATAGGTATTAAGTTTATAAATTATGAATATTACCTCATGCTCCTTAGTCCCAAGATATAAATCACTGTTAGAAAATAGCCTTTGTCTTGGAGTACATCATGGGGCAGATGCTCTCATTTACCAAGATCAGAAATCCTATCCCAAGTTGTTTATGTATTCATACCCATCTCCATTCTTAAACTTTTTGATCTCTTTATAATCTGAAATTCTGATGAAAAATTACTCTAAAGGAGAACTCAGTCCTGGAATACACATTCCTGGTTAGAGTCCAAGCTTCCTTCTTGCAAAAATACCAAGCAGAGCGCTGACGTCTATGAGGAAGATGCTTCCCTTGGCATCATGGGCTCAAGTCTGGGTTTCTATTTGCTTTTTCTCAAGATGCCACTGGCCTATTTTAAGTACCAGCTTTAGGCTCTGCCCTGAGCTTTTTCCTCTGAGCAGACTTCCATAAACCATCATAAGCTGATTATATTTGTAAATTGCCCAAAATAGGTCTCTCTACTAGGACGCAGTGTATTCAGCATGGTTTAAGACCTCAAGGACACTGAGAAAGAAGATAATGTTCACTGAAAGGACATGGACACTGGTTGACAAATCCTTTCTCTTGTCCAGCCTTGCAGTGCATCGCCCGAAATCTTTGGTCTAGATACTCTGGGCATCAAGGATTGCCTCTTGACTTCCTAGGAACACACCCTTCTGTCTGGCTTTCCATCTGGCAGGTTCTTTTCCATCAGATGTCTGGATAGGTGAGAAGCTGTGGTGGTCACCAATTTAAAGCAGCAGCAATGAATCTGTATCCTTAGGTAGGGACACAAAGAACACAGCCCCAGGTAGCACACATTTCCGAAGGAAAGCTCTCCTCCAGAGTTCTGCAAAGAACTTGAGTTCTTTGCAAAAATGTGCAAGGTCAAAAGGTTCTTTTACACTGTTTTGCCTTATAAATGTTTCTGCCTTGTAAATACGATGTCTGTGCCCCACAGCATCCACATCCCCTGGGGGCTTGTCAGAAATGCAGAATCCCAGGCCCTGCCCCAGGCATGTTCAACAAGAACCTGCATTTTAACCAGAGCCCCGGGGGTCCACATACATGGGACAGTTTGAGAAACTCAGTTTTGACAGCAAAGACCACTTGTTTACACCTTCCCCTGTGCACTGAAGCTGGAGTTTCATAATATTTTTCTGTTTTTTGGTCACTAAGCCGTGTCCAGCTCTTTGTGACCCCATGGACTGCAGCACACCAGGCTACTCTGTCCTCCACTATCTCCCAGAGTTTGCTCATATTTACGTCCATTGAGTCGGTGATGCTGTATAACTGCCTCATCCTCTGCTGCCTGCTTCTCCTTTTGCCTTCAGTCTTTCCCAGCATCAGGGACTTTTCCAAAGAGTTAGCTCTTTGCATCAGGTGGCCAAAGTATTGGAATTTCAGCTTCAGCATCAGTCTTTCCAATGAATATTAAGGGTTGATTTCAGGGAACGGCTACTCTCTCCAGTATTCCGGCCTGGAGAACTCCATGGGGTCACAAAGAGTCAGACATGACTGAGCCACGTTCACTTTCATGTACCCTTTAGGATTGACTGATTTGATCTCCTTGCTCTCCAAGGGACTCTTCAAGAGTCTTCTCCAGCACCATAATTTGAAAGCATCAATTCTGCAGTGCTCAGCCTTCTTCATAGTCCAGCTCATCCATACATGACTACTGGAAGAACCATAGCTTTGAGTATACAGACATTTGTCAGGAAAGTGATGTCTTTACTTCTTAATATGCTGTCTAGTTTTGTCATAGCTTTCCTTCCAAGGAGCAAGCGTATTTTAATGTCATGGCTCAGGGATGATTTCTTTTAGGATTGACTGGTTTGGGCTCCTTGTAGTCCAAGGGACTCCCAAGAGTCTTCTCTAGCACCATATGCCTAAAAAGAATTCACGAAAGAACATAATATGTTTTGGAGCTTTCACAGAAGACATGTTTCAAGCATGTCTTGCTGCTGCTGCTGCTGCTAAGTCGCTTCAGTCGCGTCCGACTCTGTGCGACCCCAGAGATGGCAGCCCACCAGGCTCCCCCATCCCTGAGCATGTCCTAATCTTCGGCAAAATCTTCTTGTACAATTATATGATGCTGCTGATCTCCATGGTATACTTTCTATGCCCATCTCCATTTTAAGTGAGCCTTCTGCCGAATGATACAAAAAGATCGTTTACATGTTCTCAAAGTGTTTGAGAATGTGAATTGCAGGCTTTAAAATGTCTCATAGACTGAATGGGATTAAGGGAACCATTCTTTGCATGGTTTTGTCACAGGCACAAGTTGTTGTGCACTGAAACCACACATCCTTTCTCTTCCCTCCTGTCCTCCCAGTTGAGAGAATAATTGCCTCTCCCTGCCAGTGTGCCCTCAGGCCATAGATCACCCTTGATAGATTTCAGTACTTTGCTTTGGATCAGATGGTAAATAATTCTGATTCATAAATCATTAGCACAGACACACCAAGCACATATTTGGAAGGTCCCAGCCAGCACCACGGTATTGGTGTGGACATGGAAACCATTAGCTTGCAAGTTCATGCTTGACTAACCGGCTAAAAGCACACGATCAACGCCTGAAAAGCCAAAAGCCAGATATGATAAGTTGACTTCAGCGTGAACTTTGGTTTATATAAATATTAATGACACTACAATTTTCCAGTAAATTTGTGTTAAGCATTTAAAGCCAAACTGTGTCAAAGGATTTACGTTTGGAAGGCACTTGGGCTTATAAAAGCAGGAATACAAGCCAGGCATTTCTTGAGCTTTGATGGCCAGATCCAGGTAGATGGCATAAGGTTCAGAAAGAATTTGGGAGAAAAAGAGGTAGAAACAGTCTGATAGGTTTGGTCTAAACTGCTAGTTCCAGGGAGTTGCCAGCTGGCCTAGTGGTTTGCAACTCCACGCTTTCACTGCTGTGGCCTTAACTTCAGCCCCTAGTGGAGGAACTGAGATCCCACAAGCTGTGCAGCACAGCCAAAGGGTAAAAACGAAATAAAATAAGTTGCTAGTTCCAGCTTCAGTTGTTTGAGGCATATCTCAGTCCTCACAACATCAAATTCTTTCTTACGGGCCAGCATTAGCAGAGGTGCTTTTAACCATCAATATTTAGAAACCTCGCTCCGCTCTGGATGCTTCCCTGGTAGTCCGGTGGTTGAAGATTTGCCTTGCAATGCAAGGGACACCAGATCTATCCCTGGTCCAGGAGGACCCCGCATGCCACAGAGCAACTAAGCCCATGTGCCACGACTACCAAGCCCACATGCTCCAGCTACTGAAACCCACATGCCTAGAGTCCGTGCTCTGAAACAAGGAAGCCACCACTGAGAAATCCGTGCACCCGCAACTAGAGTTGCATTCCAGAGAGAACTTGCGTGCGGCAACAAAGACCCACCACAGCAAAACAAAAAAAAAAAGGTAAATAACTAACTAAATAAATAGTAAATAGATCTTTGAAATAAAGAAACTTGGCTCTGAGTCCCATTAAAAGATAAACTGAGGCAGACTAAATTTTTAGGAATTTATTTAAGCCAAAGGGTAAGTGGTTAGAAATGCTCCCTAAAGGGAGCTGGGGAAGATCTTTTATAGGGAAAAAGTGGAAGCAACGTAAGGAAATTCTTGATTGGCTGTAGCTTAAACCAGGTTGGCTGTGATTGGTTGCTCTTAGCTTTCTCTTTCCTGAACTTGAGGTGCTTATAGGCTTAGATTTTGATTTGCTTATGTCAGTGCAGCAGCACAGTTAGTCGCTCAGTCATGTCTGACTCTCTGCGTGACCCCATGGACTGCAGCACTCCAGGGTTCCCTGCCCTTCACTATCTCCCAGTTTGCTCAAACTCATGTCCGTTGAATTGGTGATGCCATCCAACCATCTCATCCTCTGTCGTCCCCTTCTCCTCCTGCCCTCGGTCTTTCCCAGCATCGGAGTCTTTTCCAATGAGTCTGCTCTTCGTATCGGGTGGCCAATGTATTGGAGCTTCAGCTTCAGCATCAGTCTTTCCAATGAATTTTCAGGGTTGATTTCCTTTAAGATTGACTGGTTTGCTCGCCTTGCTGTCCAAGAGACTTTCAAGAGTCTTCTCCAGCACCACGATTCAAAAGCATCAATTCTACGGTGCTCAGCCTTCTTTATGGTCCAACTCTCATATCCATACAGGACTGCTGGAAAAACCATAGATTTGATTTTATGAACCATTGTTGGCAAAGTGACATCTCTGATTTTTAATGTGCTCTCTAGGTTTGTCTGAGGTCTCCCAAGTACAGGCATTACACCAAACATTGATTTATGCAGCAAACATTTAAAGAGCACTGCTAAATCCCAGATGTTTTATTAGGGGTGTGGCTAAAAAGATGGCCAAGAAATGATACTTACCCCAGAGGAGGCAAAGAAATCACTCCAGTAAAATAGTGACTTATTTTTGTTTATTAATTGAGCTATGCATTCATTATTCTGGGATATAGACGAAGAGGTATCCCTCTGCCTAGGAATTCAGAGGGGTTCCCAGACATAGGAAACGAAGGTCAGTAAGTAGAAAATGTTTACTTTCACTTCAGTTCAGTTCAGTTGCTCAGTCATGTCTGACTCTTTGCGACCCCATGGATTACAGCACGCCAGGCTTCCCTATCCATCACCAACTCCCGGAGTTTACTCAGACTCATGTCCATCGATGGAGTGATGCCACCCAGCCGTCACATCCTCTGTTGTCCCCTTCCTCTCCTGCCTTCAGTCTTTCCCAGCACCAAGGTCTTTTCAAATGAGTCAGTTTTTCACATCAGATGGCCAAAGTATTGGAGTTTCAGCTTCAGGATCAGTCCTTCCAATGAATATTCAGGACTGATTTCCTTTAGGATGGACTGGTTGGATCTCTTTGCTGTTTAAGGGACTTTCAAGAGTCTTCTCCAACACCACAGTTCAAAAGCATCAATTCTTCAGCTCTCAGCTTTCTTGATAGTCCAACTCTCACATCCATCCATTACCGTAGGAAAAACCATAGCTTTGAGTAGACAGACCTTTGTTCACAAAGTAATGGCTCTGCTTTTTAAATATGCTATCTAGGTTGGTCATAACTTTTCTTCCAAGGAGCAAGCATCTTTTAATTTCATGGCTGCAGTCATCATCTGCAGTGATTTTGGAGCCCCAAAACATAAAGTCTGTCACTATTTCCACTGTTTCCCCATCTATTTGCCATGAAGGGATGGGACCAAATGCCATGATCTTACTTTTCTCAATGTTGAGTTTTAAGACAATTTCCACTCTCCTCTTTCACTTTCATCAAGAGGCTCTTTAGTTCTCCTTCACTTTCTGCCATAAGGGTGATGTCATCTGTATACCTGAGATTATTGATATTTCTTCCAGCAATCTTATTCCAGCTTGTGCTTCATCCAGCCCAGCATTTCTCATGATGTACTCTGTATATAAGTTAAATAAGTAAGGTGACAAAATATAGTCTTGACATACTCCTTTCCCAATTTGGGACCAGTCTGTTGTTCCATGTCTAGTTCTAACTGTTGCTTCTTGACCTGCATACAAGTTTCTCAGGAGGCACATAAGGTGGTCTGGCATTCCTATCTCTTTAAGAATTTTCCATGTTT
This sequence comes from Madoqua kirkii, assembly GCA_006408675.1. NCBI lineage: Eukaryota > Metazoa > Chordata > Mammalia > Artiodactyla > Bovidae > Madoqua > Madoqua kirkii. The sequence continues at coordinate 1,393 of SJYC01016214.1, read as the reverse complement.
TCTTGTGATCCACAGAGTCAAAGACTTTAATGTAGTCAATAAAGCAGAAGTAGATGTTTTTCTGGAACTCTGGCTTTTTTGATGATCCAGAGGATGTTGGCAATTTGACTTCTGGTTTCTCTGCTTTTTCTAAAACCAGCTCGAACATCTGGAAGTTCACGTTTCACATATTGCTGAAGCCTGGCTTGGAGAATTTTGAGCGTTACTTTGATAGCATGTGAGATGAGTGCAATTGTGCAGTAGTTTGAACATTCTTTGGCATTGCCTTTCTTTGGGATTAGAATGAAAATTGACCTTTTCCAGTCCTGTGGCCACTGCTGAGTTTTCCAAATTTGCTGGCATATTGAGTGCAGCACTTTTACAGCATCATTTTTTAGGATTTGAAATAGCTCAACTGGAATTCCACCACCTCCACTAGCTTTGCTCATAGTGATGCTTCCTAAGGCCCATTTGACTTCTCATTCCAGGATGTCTGATTGTAGGTGAGTGATCACACCATCATGGTTATCTGGTTCATGGAGATCTTTTTTGTACAGTTCTTCTGTGTATTCTTGCCACCTCTTCTTAATATCTTCTGCTTCTGTTAGGTCTCTACCATTTCTGTCTTTTATTGTGCTCATCTTTGCATGAAATGTTCCCTTGGTATCTCTAATTTTCTTGAAGAGATCTCTAGTCTTTCCCATTCTGTTGTTTTCCTCTATTTCTTTGCATTGATCACTGAGGAAGTCTTTCTTATCTCTCCTTGCTATTTCTTTGGAACTCTGCATTCAAATGGGTATATCTTTCCTTTTCTCCTTTGCCTTTCACTTCTTTTCTTTTCATAGCTATATTTAAGGCCTCCTCATACAACCATTTTGCCTTTTTGCATTTCTTTTTCTTGGGGATGGTCTTGATCATTGCCTCCTGTACAGTGTAATGAACCTCTGTCCATAGCTCTTCAGGCACTCTATCAGATCTAATCCCTTGAATCTATTTCTCACTTCCACTGTATAATCATAAGGGATTTGATTTAGGTCATATCTGAATGGTCTAATGGTTTTCCCTACTTTCTTCAATTAAGTCTGAATTTGGCAATAAGGAGTTCATGATCTGAGTCACAGTCAGTTCCTTGTCTTATTTTTGCTGACTGTATAGAGCTTCTCTTCTCTTTGCCTGCAAAGAATATAATCAATCTGATTTCAGTACTGACCTTCTGGTGATGTCCATGTATAGAGTCTGCTCTTGTGTTCTTGGAAGAAGGTGTTTGCTATGACCAGTGCATTCTCTTGGAAAAACTATAAGCCTTTGCCCTGCTTCATTCTCTACTCCAAGGCCAGATTTGCCTGTTACTCCAAGTATTTCTTGACTTCCTACTTTTGCATTCTAGTCCCCTGTAATGAAAAGGACATCTTTT